>JAOXJP010296236.1:0-32871 GCA_025762735.1 Platanus orientalis | reverse complement strand
TCATCATTCACAGTATTGATTTAATGGGGGGCGGGGTGCTGCCTCTTAAATAGGCTTACATGATTCAAAATTAAGATACTTGCTAAAGTTCGAAACTTCTAAAACCTAAGAGACTTGGGACTCAAGACTTTTCTAAGACTAAAGACTTCTAAAACTTATTTATTTTCCTAAACTTTTAAACTTCTAAATACATGGAACATAGGGGCTGTTGACCAACTAATAGTAGGGCCCATTGTGTTGATTTTGGTAGCCCACAAAAGGACAACTAATGTAGCTGTCGGCCACTCTAGTAATTCCCTGTTTGTCTGTGGATTTTCGGCTTTATTACATAAAGACCCATGCAATAATAAAAACCTAAACTACCCCTGACACAAAAGGCCTTATAACATTATTGTCCTACTCCTACCCTTAAGACACCAAATTAATCCATGTTGCACATGTCTTGAATTTGGTTCTCTTTTGGGGTGGTACATACATCAACATCTTCACAAATCACAATGTCATCATTCTCCAAGGGTGGGGAGAAATTCATCTTGAATTGATAAGATTCCAATCTCTATCACAGATCCTTGTGAAGATTCTCTTTGGAGTCCGTAGTAGAGGTGGTAAGTGTGGTTGGGGACGCAATATTCAGGTCTTGTACGAACCCTTGTGCTTGGACTTTTTCCGTGTCTAGGCTCTTCTTGGAAGATGGTCTTGCTGTGGCACATTGTTGATCTTGGGCTTCGTCTTAACTTCAGTCTCAACATCAGATGGAGGAGGTACTGACTGATCATGCTTATAGATTTTATCATTGAAGAAGGAGTCTTCATTTTGAGTAGCTTCTACTTGGAATGGATGCTCATCATGTAGTTTAATGTGGGACGCATTAGACTCAACTAATGAAGTGTCTTTACCAGGCATGTCACGAGCTCTAGGTGGTTTTTGCAATGCGTGCTCGCCTTTCTGTCCAATCAAATATCTCATTACAAAAATAATCGTAAAATTTCCAAGATTTTCTATCTGGCCTTTGCACTTCAAAGTCATATAGTCTATGAATTAGGAGCTCAAACTTAGTAGCAAATATAAGCCACATCCTTTTGTCAAGACTAAGGTTATGCTCGTCTTTCCACTCAAAAGCTGATATGACATCCAGCACATAGTCAAGCTCAAACTTCACTTCTTCCTTGTCATAAGTCCGCAACCGCTCTTGATAATCGTCAAAGCTCAATTGATGGTCTTCACTTGACTCTCAATGAAGATATATATGCACCATAGAAATTCCATTAAAAACAACTCCTAGGATTACAACTAGGTAAGGATTAGCTGCAATCTGGCTGAAGAATAATCCACCAAAATTCACAGGAATTCAGCTGGATTGGAACCAACTAATAACTTGGCTTTGATACCAAATTTGATGCAGGATATGACAAGTTTTGGTGCCAAACTGATGGGGGGCAACTTAGGCTTGTATACCTTACTATTGTAGGCCCAGTTTAAAGATGCGGAAACTTAGAATAGATTAGATAAAACCAAGAATTCATTTGGGGGATTATTCTGTGACTAGTATTAAGGAGGGTTGGGGAACTCTTTTTTTATGTAACTAGTGTGGCTTTTTTTGGGACTTTTTGTCCCTTTTTTTTAATGAAAATTTCTTTCATGAAAAAAAAGAAAAAGAATTCAATAGAAACACACAAGAAGCAATGCCAAATATGGAAGGGAAAGAAATCAGAGAAATTAACAAACAAAGAATATAAGAATATGATTAGCATAAAAAAGAGGGAGAACAAAGGAAGAAGGGGGCTGTTTTAGGGTTTATGTAATTTCTGGGCAGAACCTACGAAATTGCCAAAACCATTTCCCTGCAGAACTCTTTTCCTCATTAGACCCTTTCCTGCGGGTACCCTAAACCATTTGCCTAGGTGCTGCAGATCTGCATCTTATAAAAAAACATATCCTTTGCAGTCTGAAAGTTTCCATAGCTTGCTACAGAAATCCCTTCCCTTATAAGCCCTGCAGCCAGCACAAAACTGTTCTTTTACCAATCCATTGAGAAAACCAGATCTGGATCTTTCTGTGATTAATCCCTGCAGAAACCTCTAGTTCTGTTTTCTTCAATTAGATACATAAAGCTTGGTGTTATTTGAGCTTTTGGTATTGATAGATTCCCTTTTCAAGTTGCTGTTTTTACTTCCATACTTGAACACCTTTTGCTGCATGTTTACATAAGTCTTTAAGGGTTCCCACATTGATCTGCTGTGTTGGTTCTCGAATCTGAGGTTCGGCTTAACTTGTGATTTGTTTGATAAAATCTGAATGGGAATCTGTTGTAGTCTTTTGTGGGCCCTACTTATGAGTGCTGAGTTTTAAACTTATTTTATTTTGGAGTGTGGTTGATTCTTGAATCTGAGACCGGGGCAGAACCTGAGTGTTTGGTTTTAACTCCAGTCTAGTTCTTTTTAAGTTTCTTGAACTTGGCATATATCTGTCCCAGTCTTTTGTGGGCCATAACCTGCAGGTTTGCAGCCAACACTAGGCTGTCCTGCATCACCAACCCCAAATATAAGGTTTTCTATTGGGAGTAGCCTATGAAAGGATTAATACCTGTGACATGCTTCAGAGAAGGAGGAAAGTTTATTGTTTTCTTTTTAATTTATGCTTGCTTTGAATGAAAGATGGGGAATTTGTGAACTACCTCTTTCACCATTGTAAATTTGTTGGAGGTATCTAATGCCATTTTTGTGGGGATCTCCTTAAATTGAGATGGGTTTTTTCCACATGATATCATGGATCTCTTATGGTGTTGACATTTTGCTCCTTTCAGGAAAAGAGAAAGAATAATGTGGAGATTCCTCTTGGTTGCTGGGATGTGGAGTAGTTGGGAAGAGAGAAACAATACTCTTCAGAAAGCATTGCTTGGATCAATGCTATATTATTGATTTGATCTCTATCAAAGTAGCACATTGGGTAGTGACAATTGACTCTTTTAGGGCCTCCCCACCAAATTCCTTATACATGACTGGTCTATCATTGTAGATTCTAACCCTTATTAGCTACCCAGGACTATCAGTCCCACGTCCCCTCTCCCTGGTGGATAACACCTTCAAACTCAATTTTGATGCTTGCTCATTCGGGAACCCGACCCTGATAGGAGTTTTGTAGTTTCCAAAGATTGTTTAGGGACAGGCGTCAAGGCCAATTTCAGGCATCAAGCCTAAGACACAGAAAATGAATTTCTAAATTTTACTCTCTATTCTCTTCCCACAATGATTCAGACCTTAGGGTTAGGATAATATGAACACAGAAGTGTCTCCCACCTTGCTGTAAAGCCATAAGACAGTGGGCCCCCCAAAATGAGTTCAAAATATAAAAGGCTAGTTGCTGGTTTTTCCAGTAACTGACGCCTGAATTTCACCCTGAATTAAATTCAGGTGTATTGAAATTCAAGTGTCAAGCCTATGAAAGACAACTAAAATTTATTTTTTTCCTTTTTTGACTTGTATATTTGTGGCAATCGAAAACACGTTTGCTCACGATAAGCCTCTAAAAGGGTGGGTGATTGAGATGCCTAACACTTTCCTCAATTGCAACAAAACGATTTACCCTGTTCTGTGGAAACCAGACTGGTACTAGGAGTTAACCCTTAGAGCTCCGGGTCTAGACTTTCCATTCTTTTTAAGAAGGGGAACCGATGTCCGACTCCATCGATAAACCCTTGTTGGTAGTGACTCCTAAGAAAGCCTAATCCAAAGGTTAGCCACTTTCACACTCGAGAGTCCCCTACACCTTGGGCACGCGGAGGTGACGTGGGGTCGGGTTCACCCCCGATGTCCACAACTACTGAAGTCCCTGAAAACTCATAGTGGAAAACCCAATTCTTTTCTTTGGATTGTGAAAGTATGGATGAGTTGGAGGAGTTTAAAACTTGGCTAAAATCTTGTCATGAGGAAGATGTTAAGGAAGAGTTGAAGTATGTCTTGGTTAATATCAAAGAGTTGGAGTGGAGTGCAAAGCATGGGTACTAAAATGATCGGAATGCATTCTTGATCCTTCGGCAACAACATTGGCTTTTGAACACAAAGTTGAAAGAACTTGTTATCAAGGATATGAAATGTATGATGGAAGACCACAAGAGGGACTTTGACACTCTTATTGAACAAATTAATAAGGGTTTGACCAAACACCTAGAGAATGAGGTCAAAGGAGATATTCAAGAGTTTCATGATTCAAACTTGTTGAAGTCCAATAAACTTATGGAGGAAGATGATAGGTTTACAAGGAAACAAGAACATTCCAATGGGGATGTTGAGTCAACATAAGGGGCTGAAATTCCAATGAGGATGTTGAGAATCTTTAACCTCTCAAAGAGTCACTTGCAGTGGTAAGCGAGGAAGGGTTCTCTATTTCTGTCCACAGTCATGAGCAGCCCCTAATTGAATTTCAAGCACAAGTTGTGGAAAAATTTCAGCCCCTTATGTTGACTCCATCCGCCAAAGAGTTCGAGGTGAAGATGGTTGAAGAATATTATGAAGTTTACCCATTTTCAAGCTTTTGTTAGTTGACATGGCAACATGGTTCGATATTCTTCATGATGGTTATTATACCCCATTTTAAAACTCGAGGTCAAGTTCTTTTTAACAAGGCGGTATGATGGTGTCATGGAGCTGCACATGGACCCCACATTGTGTGTGGGTGGGCCCCATTCAAAGGAGGATCAGTTGTGATCGCGTGGAGCATCTTTTGGAGTTGTTTTTTTAATACTTACAAGTATTAGTTTGTTTAGGGGTTCTATTTTAGAGTCTTTGAAGTTTGGGTCCTATTAGTAATTAAGAGAGTCTAAAGGGTTTACGTTAACCAAGCTTTCATGTTGGGGGCCTATGAATTGATTCACTTCTGTTCACTTGTAGTCTAGAGATGTTGCCAAATAGCTCTAAAGTATCTTTGACTGCCTTCAAGGATCTTTCATCATCTCTTGTGAATATCATTAAGTCGTCAGCAAAGGCTAGGTGTGATAGCTGTATAGCTTTGCACTTAAGGATTATACTGATATTTCCCAACATTACCTCACTGTCCAGATGTCCCGAGGGTACTTCCATAGCCAAAGAAAACACATGTGGAGACACTGGATCTCCTTGTCTCAGTCCTCGCTTCCCTTGAAAATAACAAGTTGGCGATCCATTGATTAAAATAGAAAACCGGGGAGTGGTAATACACTCCATTGGCCATTGAGTAAAGCGGCTTGGGAATTCCATCTTCTGTAACATTTTCGCAATGAAGTCCCATGATATTGGGTCATAGGCCTTCCTTATATTGATCTTGAATAACATAACCAGTGCATGATTTCTCCTCTTAAATCCCCAAACCACCTCATGACAAACCAGAATGTTGTCAAGAATGGAGCACCCTTTAATAAATGCTGATTGATTTAAACTCACTAATGAGTTCATCACTCTCTGCAGCCAGTTTGCTATTATTTTTGTCATGAACTTGTAAACCAAGTTACATAGTGCAATTGGTCTAAAATCAGCAAAATTTGTTGCCAGAGATGTCTTTGGAATAAGACTTGTGGAAGCGGAATTCATTTCCCTTAGGAGTCTTCCAGATTGAAAAAAAATATCTTACTGCTGCCATAATGTCATTCCCCACGATTTCCCAGGCTGATTTGAAAAATTTTAGGGTAAACCCATCTGGCCGTGGTGCCTTGCCTTATTTTCCTTCAAATATCACCCTTTGAATTTCTTCATCTTTAATATCTGCCATGAGCATCTGTTGTTGATCACTTGATACCATTTTTCTTGGATTTCATTAGTCCAAATCATTGTGATCTGTCCCACTTCCTGGGGCTAATAAGTTCTGGAAGAAGTGACCAGCCTCATCCATTATTTCGGCCATATTTGAAGTTTCAGTCCCATCACCACTCTGAATTTTCCAGATGTAATTTTGATTCCTCCTCGCGCACATAGATCTATGGAAGAATTTGTTATTTGAATCACCCAATTTCAGCCATCGGATTCTTGATTTTTGTTTTAGCATGTTTTCTTCCACCTGTAGAATCCTCAGGTATTCTTTGGTTGCTTCCTTTTCTTGGTTGGCCAGCACAATGTCATCTCGTCTCATTCTGGTTTCTTTTTGCAAGCACATCATTTCAGCCTGGGCATTTTCAACTGCTATGCCCACTTTTCCAAATACATTTCTATTCCAATGTTTTAGGACTTTTTTTTTTTTTTACTGATTTGAGGTTTTTGTGCCACATTGAATAAAGGATTCCCCTCGATAGTAATATTCCAGCCTTCTTGAACAACATCCAGATAATTTGAATATGTGATCCACATATCAAAGAAGCGGAAAGGTTTGGGGCCATCATCAACTTTTTTCTGCTACAAGAATTACACAAGGGCTATGATGACACACACCTGGAAGTGGAAAATTGGCTCCTGAATTTGGAAATTTTGTTAGCCATTCCCCATTCATCATTGTTCTGTCCAATATGCTTTCCACCCTATCATTACCTACTTGTTTGTTCAATCATTTGTACTTCTGACCTGTCCAGTTCAGATCCAATAATTGTGCTTCTGCAAGGCACATATTGAACTCCTCCATTGCATTAAAGTTTGGACCATCTCTGCCTATTTTTTCATGAGAAAACCTGATGCCATTAAAATCCCCCATAACTAACCATGGCTCTGCTGTAGTCCTCCATAGTGTTTTAATTATACCAAAGTTGCATTCTGTCTTCCTGAGAATTATGGGCATTCACCGCTGAAAATCTGATGATTTCTTTCATATTCAGCAGATTCATCTTTCATGTGATCATTTGTTGTGAGACTCTGATCTCCGAAACTACTACTACATCTGATTTTGTAGAGCACCCATATCTGGCCATTCTCATGTTTGCTATGACTCTCAATATTACTTCATCCTGTAAAAGATTTATTCATAATTTTGTTTTTGTTCCCCAGCTTTACTCGCCTCCACTAGTGTGCATACAATTGGTTGATATGTATTCATCAATACATTCACTTTTTGCTTGTTTAGGGCATTACGTCCCTTACGTTCCATGACATGGTTTTAATAATGGGCAATGGGATAGGTACTTAATTTCAAAACTTCATTGCTTGTTTCAGCATGAAAGTATTTCTTTTGTCCAGCGGATGTTTCCCACTCTTACTTTGAATTGGAACTTTTTGAGAGGTAAGTTTACATGTGTAATTTCTGTGGCCTTATGTTCTTTCAGCTTGTAATCTTCTGTTGTGGGTAACTTGGCCTTGTCATTATGATCCATCTCTTCTCCCAGTCTTGGTTCAAGCTCCTCCAGTCCTTGCAGAAGACTGAACCTATTGCCTGATGTAGTGGCTTCATCTTTAAAGATTCTGCCCTTTTTGATGTCTCCCTTGGTTCAACTGTCATTTTTTGAACTTCAGTTGCATCATTCTGATTCTGAGGTTGCTTTTTCGGGACCATACCTGCTTTTGTTTGGCTTGCACGAGGCATTGAGAAGTGCCATGGCTGAAGCATACACATTTTTCACTTCTATTTGGTTTCCTATCATATTGGACATGCTGTTTGTGTAAAACGTTGGCCGTCCTCAGTAGTTTTAACATTATTCTCCTTGAGAGGTTTGTCCGCCTGGCGCCTGACTTCCACACATAATCATTCAAAAGATGGTCTTTCTTTTGACATTGTTCTTTGGTCAGTGTATAGAGGAACTCCCATTACACTCCCAGTGATGTTCAATGCTTCAGAAGACCAATAGTGAAATGGTACTCCGGGAAAATTTACCCACAAGGGGATAGACTCAAGATTGATTTTCTTAAGTTCTATATCTGGTTTCCATGCCCGAAGGATAGGAGGCTTTCAGGCAATTTGCCATGGTCTCCCTTCTAGAACAGCCACTTTATCTTCATCACAGGAAAATCTGAATTTAAAGATGCCATTGCCAACGATGTTGATGTCCACATTCACTTTGATTTTCCAAATTTTCTGTAGTCCTTTTAACAAAATCATAACTCGGTCTTCTGCCAATGAAATTACCCACCAGAGTGTTTTTCCAATTTTCAAGCTCCTTATTAAGCATGTGTTTTGGACAGCAAGCAATATCTTCTTCCCCTTACTTCAAGGGTTGTACATAGTGCAGAGTCATACCTTCCTCTTTTCTTTCATCTTTTTTGAATAATGATTTCCAAGTGGTTACCATTCTGCCATTACTCTTTTCTTTAGTATTCTGTTTTGTCATTTTCTCAAGTGCGCATGGAACTACTTCCATCTGCGTATTGGCCACCTCAGCAATCATGTCATCTGCCAGCTTTCTCCCCCACTTCATTATCCAACGTGTAATGGACTCCACCATTCAGAATCGATTTGCCAGCATTACCTGTAAAAGCCATCCTCCTTTGTATCCCATCTGTCTGTACATCTTCTGCATATAGGCGATCGTATTTGGAATTTTTTCGAAGTATTCCTTATAAGCATTAATGTTTCCTGTAGCTGATGTTGCCAAATTTTGCAGTAATATCTCGTGGCTTGATATGGAAGTGCCAGCTCCAGCCATCTTAATTGGGTTAGTTGACTGTACAATTGCCTTTGCAGTCAGCAAGTGATCTGTATTTCTATTTTCGTCCTCACCGCCTTGCCTATGCTGCTCGCTGGAGTTCCGGTTACGTTGAAGCATTGCCGGAATCGCAGATTTACCTGATACTCCATAAAAAATCCCTGGATCGAACGTGATTCGGTGACCATCTTTGAGTATGAATGTATTTTTATCAATCATCATCACTATCTGTTGTCGCTGCCGAGAACTGAGATTTCCTTCATATCCATCGTCTTCAATCATCTTGTTGAGCAAGATAATCAGCATATCTATCATTGCCATTTTTTGGATGTTACACATCTTTTAATTCTTGATTGCGGCTGCAGTGGGAAAACTCCTCTCTTCTGAATTTTCTTATCATCTCTCAATATCATGACTTTACTGATCAATAATCACATGGCTGTCCATGGTCTCCACAGCCTTTCTTAACTAACCTTTTATTTTCTTAAATATCTTTTATTCCTTAGTAATTGAGTTCTATGAAACATTTACAAAAAAGATGCTTTTGTTGCCTTTTGACACACATGCTGCAATTCTTATAAATCATTTTTCACTCATTAAAAGTAGAAACATCCTTTCCCTATATATAAGTAGCTTGTATGTCATTGAGGAGATCAAGAGCTGTCCCTATGGGCTTCAATCCTGAAAGAATTTAAGGCTTGTTTGGTTCGGATTCTAGAATCCGATTATTGATTCTGATTATGGATTCTATTAATCAGATTATAGAAACAGAAAATCAGAATCTGAAATCTTATTTGGCTGTTTTGTTTTTGAAAGTCAATTTGAACATCAAACAATACAACAAACACTTAGTGTGAAATCTTGTCCCCAATCCAAATCGCATACCAAGCATCATCTATTACCCATCAAGGTAAAGGTGGTCATCACTGTGAAAACAGTCCCCAGTTGGTCTGCTGCATTTGCTATCTTTGGGAAACTTCAAGCCAGCAAAATTCCTCCAAAGTTGACGACAAAGCCAACCAGGTACTCCATGGTCACAAAGTGCAGTGGCAGCTTAAGTTGGTTCGCCTGTTGAGACTGAGACTGTAAATGGAGACTTAGAAGCCCGATGGTTGCAGCTAAAAAGAATTCAGGCTGTCTTCCAATCTTGATGAATGATCACCATGGAGGAATCTCTACCTGAGAGTAAATTTATCAAGATCCCGTATCATAGTAGTGGTAATTTAGCTGCAGGATTCTAAATCTATACCCACCATGGGTTTGCGGATTTCATCAACAGTAACAGTCCCACTCCTGTCCTTGTCAAATGTTTCCATGGATTTGTCGATTTCATCCGCAATTATAGTCCCAGTCCCGTCCATGTAACATATTTTGAAGGCAACCTCAAATTCATCTGAGACTTAGAGTTTCACAAGTCTAATCGTGATCCACCCATTGACTAATGTTTCACCCATCGTCCTCCATTCCTCCAACCCAATTGAAAAATATTAATGGGTTTCTGTTGGCTGATATTTCAGGCGATGGATGCATCTTTGCCTTCCCAGTTGTCACTAATCCTTTACTCTTCGATATGTGACGTTTCAACTTTATAACCCTCTCCAGATTCTTCTTCTTTCACTTCAAAATGTTAATGATGGATGGTGATTTGCTTATCGTCTCCAGGGGAGGACTAAACTCAGAGGAAGAATCGGTTCACAAGCTTTTTTATTTTTAAACTGGTAGGCCTAAGAATCGATTGCAAAAGCACTCTTAAATGAGCTAGAATCGCAGAATTGGTCTTCAACCTGATTCTGATTATGCATTGATTTCGTTTTTGATTTTGCCAAAATCGTTTCTACAATCCGAACCCCGCCAATGTTTGTATCTTTAGACATTGTTGGTCTCAAGCTCGAATAAAGGAGGAGGGTTGTGTTAGGCTGAAAGCCGGTATAAAAATCCACTCAAACCATTTACACATGAATCTACAAGAACAAGGGGGATCAAGCTAACGAGCCATACAATGAAACTATGGGAGAGAGTGCTTGAGCATTGACTAAGATGTGAGACAGTTTGGATTTATACCTGGGAGATCAACAACTGAAGCTATTTTCCTACTTTGGCGATTGATGGAAAATTTAGAGAGATCTTCACATGGTCTTTATTGACCTAGAAAAGGTATATGATAGAGTATTAAGAGAGATCATTTGGTGGCAAGGTTCAAAATTTCGTTATTGTGATTCGTATCGCGGACTTGAGAGACGGAGACGTCTCATGTCTCGTAGCTTATCACGGAAAGACGACATTCGAAACCGAGAGATGGTGAGAAACGGGTCAAATGAATGAATTTTGATTTGAAACTTCATGATTTAATTGAATAATCACTAATTCACACTTAGGAATCATTAAATATAGGAAACAACCATCTATGATGGTTGGGAGAACCGTTACCCTTATAACATACATTGTCACATATGGAATCTATGGAAACACTATATAAGCCTTGGAATTTTTGAATAAAACTTTAGAAAATGTTATAATAAACATCATTAAACACTTATAAACCATTGTACTTCATTTCACACTTGGGTATCAATAGTTGGGAATCGGTATCCTCATGACACTAGTTATCGTGCATGTTTAGAATGTTAAGTGTTAGAGGTTGATAAATAATACTATTCATTGCACAATAAAAGCTACAAATCCATAGACATAAAACATAATCAATGTTAAAAATGTATAACTTAAACAATAATGCCATTCTCATTCATTGCTAATGCAAAGTATTACAAAAATACAAGTCTACAATTGTAAAACTAGAGAAAAATAATATGAGATAGAGAATAGTACCAGTCTACCAGTGCCAAGACTACTGCCAAGTGCCAATCAGCTCAATCCTCATCATAACCACAGAGTTTTGGGGAGGCAATCATCGTGGCTATCCTTATCACGATATTGCTGAAATTGTTGCTACTGCTGTTGCTGATGTTGAAACCGCTCTTCTACTAAGTGGCAATAATCCAACCATGAGATATTTGGATTATGCCATGCCCGATAGTTATAAACATATCTCTTGTATGTAGAATCATCTACTCTCGAGAGCATCCCATATCGTGGAAAGTCGGACATTGCAAATTGAGGATGAGAAGTAGAAGTAGAACTAGAACTTCAATGGGTCCGACTGGCCCATGAAGCCCGACCTTCCTGATCAAATGATGATGTGGATGATGTAACAGAACTGGGCCTATGTATTAAAGGTGACCCTATGTATTGTTGCTGGTAACCAGGTTTAAAGCCAAAAATAGAATCAATCCATGAAGATCAATCTTGACTCTGTGTACTAGCAGTAGCAGACTGGGGGTATTGAGGGAAGAACCCATGCTGCTGCCAAAAAGAAGCTCCACTGAGGCTCATGCTATCAAAAGATCCAACTAACATATTAGTTGTGTTATGCGAACCTCTCTCTGCCTCTTGATGTCTCCCCCCTCCCCCCTGACTCTCACTCCTCTTCTTTCGCCCATATTTTAGAGGAGTTGGATGTGGACGTGAACCATGATCTGTATCTTGAGTGACATGGTCAAATCTATCATCTCCTGTGAATGAGCTAATTAGTCTCTGTGTCTGACTCGTCCCACCACCACCATCCCCTCCATTATCATTATCATCCTCATCATCCTCATCCTTCTCCTCCTCCTCCTCCATCTCCATCATCTCCTCCATCATCATCATCATCACTAAATTCACCACTATTTGAGGAGCTAGCACTAGTAGTAACAATACTCCTATACTCATCATCAACTAATCCACCCATAACTTGGGGATTCGGCTGACCCTGTGGCTAGTTCCATTGCTGTGTTTGCATAAATGCCACATCTACTCCTATTTGACTTGCTATATAAGAGCTTGGTCGTCCACTTGCCTCATCCAATACTGGTTCTCTGGCTTCCTTAACCCACTTGTATAGTGGGTCCTTATCTCTTATCGTAGAAAATCTCTATAAGATTGATGGGGCTGGTGTACTCTTCCATATTGTGTTATTTTTCTATTTTCTTTAATCTCAAGCACAGGTTGTAATGGACGAACACGAGTTTTTGAAGCCTCTCATTTCTAAGTCTATTTCGGTTTTTAGAGTAGATGAAATTACATGTGCTCCAATTCCTTTCACAGCCGGAGGAAGATGCGGTCTGTGATAAGATATGAATGAAAATCTTCCTAAGGTTGGGTGCTTGTGACCTATGTAACACCCACCACTCAACTGCAAAAAGAAAGAAAGAATGTGTATAAACAATTGTTGACTGTAACCTTAAATTTCTATAAAAAATAACAAAAAAATAAAATTACCAGGAGCTGTCTTCTGTCATCCTGTCTTTGCTTCGCTTCGCATAAAAGACCCAGTTAGATCCCTAAAGTACTTTATCTGAAATTAGAAGGCTTTAAAAGTCTGTAAACTAAATTGTATAGTGGAAGGAAATAAAAAAGGGTTAGTGGTAATTGCATTTACCTTATTAAGAGCCTCTGCTTGTATGTTGAGATTGGACTCAAGTCTCACAATGACTGTTTGTAGAGCCTCCAACAAAGTTGGATCTATTCTAATATTATTGAAGTATTGGTTTTGAGGATTGAGATAATATGCTAAAAATCAAAGAAATACATAACATTTCGAAACCTATCCTTAACCAAAAATCAAATAAATATAACTTGAAGCAAAAGAAAATAACTTACTAGCCAGATGTAGTGGATGGATAAGCATCTTTGTCCATCGAGTATTAATGACTTTTATGTAGTTTTTGTGACCTCTTGGGGTAGTTGCCGTAATCATTTTTTTCATTGACCGGATGGACTCATAAATGTATCCCATTGTTTTTTGTCCCCATCAACCATCCTTAGGGCCCTCACCACTGGCTCTAACATGTTCACTACCGTGCGATACCGATCCCAGAAGGTATGATTACACACAATTAATTTGACTAATCGTCCTGTCACACAGTTACTCCTTATAATCATACCACTGGGATGAAGTAAAACAATTGTTTTAAGCCAACCTATGTTTAGAATACTCTGCAATACTATGTAATTGGTGGCAAAGTGTGTAACATTTGCCAGCACGATATCACCTCTACATCTCTCTCATCATAGCCAATACATAACCATGGTTATATATGAAATTGTTGATTGTCTTAGCATCTTCCACCACCTTCCTTACAATATTCATCTTACTCATGTCCTTAAGCATGAGGTCTCTGCAATGGGCTGCACAATGGGTCCAAAATAGATTATGTTTTTCCATTAACTTCTTTCCAGCTTTTTTGAAATTGC
This sequence comes from Platanus orientalis, assembly GCA_025762735.1. NCBI lineage: Eukaryota > Viridiplantae > Streptophyta > Magnoliopsida > Proteales > Platanaceae > Platanus > Platanus orientalis. Next base: position 19,052 of record JAOXJP010296236.1, on the reverse strand, counting down.
TACCATTGTCTGTAACTACTTGGACCACATTTTCTTTGCTGATGACCTCAATAACATTCTTCAACAAGTCACATGTGTATGTGTGGTTCTTGATAACCTTAAATGCCTCTATAGATTTCAAAAACACAGTGACACCATCACAGTAAACCATAAAATTGATGATTAATTGTCTCGTAGGACTAGTTCAACTATCACACATGATAGTCACCTCATACTTTGGCCATTTTTTCTTTAATCCACCTATATACTCATCAAGGAGTTCCTTCTCATGGTCCAGATACTTCCCCATCACCTTATATACAGTGGGTGGCTTCATTCCCAGCCCTTCCTTTGAAGGAGAGACCCTGTAATTGCGTTGGCTGCAATTCCATGAAAGAATGAGAATTTTGAATATGCTTGACCCACCTTTTGTCTCATATTCTCCCCCATTTCTTTTAGCCCTCTCTGTTTGTGTTCCTATGAGGGGCGTAAATCAGCATCAATGGGAATGTGAGTAGGACGATCCCTCATACTAGAAGCTTTACTGATCCCACGACTCCCACCAGTGCCATTGCTACGATCACCACTGGACTTGTTCCACCACTTATTGCTGTCACTACCACCAGCATCCCTACTAGGTTTCCTACTACGACTACCCCTTCCCTCCTTATACACAGAAGGCCCAAAATTAGGCCTAGAAGAGTGCATATGTTGAAGCTGCTATCTCTCGTGTTGATCTGCCAAGCTTATTCTCACTGCTTGTCTATAATGTTTCTTTTGCTCCCCTGTCTCATAATCAGATGAATATTGTATTCCATCATCATTATCATTATCACTATCTACATCCACATATCCTTGTGTAGCCTTCCCCAATGCTGCATTCCTATCAATCTTTTTTTTTACCCGCTTTTTTCTCTACCAAGTGATCTTGCATTTGTCTCTTAATTTGGGGTGAAACTTTCTCACAACGGGATACCCCTCTAGGTTGCCCACCGCCTAGATGTTGTTTCAGTCGAGTAATCCCACCTCCTTGCAACTGTTTCCCACAAAAGTTATATTTTGTCTTTCTTTTATCCCCACCAATCATAGTGCCATACTGCCACCCAATATCTTACTCTTCTGTGATACTATGCGATCGGTGAGGCATATTCGAAATCCTGCGGATCAAAATAAATTATATAAATAAATATACAATATTAGTGTAAATGTGTAACATGATGTAGCTAAATAGGACATATAGTTCTACTACACTTTACATGAGCATGAGCATTAAACCACATGTTTGATGTAATTTTCTTGTTTTTTTTTTTTAAAGAAAATTTAACTTTTTTTTTAAATTTATTTTTTTAAAAATATTAAAAAAAAAAAAACATAATAAAATTAAGATAAACATACTTTGTATGTGTCAATATGTTTAAATATGCTTTTTGAATTTTTTCTTATTTTTTGTCATTTTTCAAAAATTTTAATTATTAGATAAGTATAAAAAGTATTTTTTTCCCAGAAACCTACCAAAATGACATATTATGTGTAAAATGGTATTTAGTATGCCATATAAAAAAAATTAGACCAAACAATGCTCATTTTATATAATTTTTTGAATTTTCTTTAATTTTTTTATTTTTTCAAAAAATAAATAGATAAATATTATTTTCACAAAAATTATTATTATTTTTCCATGAATGTGTAGATCAATCAGAAATGTTTAGCATATAAAAAATTTACAAGGATTATAGAAGAAATAAAGATTTTACCAAAGTTTTTGTTGAAATTTGGGGTTTCGCACAAGATTTTGAATCATGTTTGGTGGGTTTTGGATAAGAAAGGGGTCCCAAGTAGATATATTGACTTAGTTAAGGATATGTATGATGGAACAATAACTAGTGTTAGGACAATCGGGGGAGAGACAAGTGAGTTTGCGATCACAATAAGCTTGCACCAGGGGTCAATACCTTTTTGCCTTAGTTATGGATGAGTTGACTAGACGTATACAAGAGGAGGTGCCATGGTGTATGGTGTTTACCGATGATGTTTTGTTGATTGTTGAGACTAGAGAGGATGCCAAGTTAGAACTATGGAGGAATGTTTTAGAATCAAGTGGTTTTAAGATAAGCCGGGCTAAAACAGAATATATGGAATGCAAGTTTAGCAAAAATAGAAGTAGAAATGAGGGAGTAGTTAAAATTGATAACCAAGAGATACCTCAGAGTGACAATTTTCGTTATCTTGGTTTAATCATGCACAAAGAGGGATATATTGTAGATGATAGTGCTTATATAATTAGAGTGGAATGACTGAAGTGGAGAGGTGCTTCTGGAGTGCTGTGATAAACAAATACCACTAAAATTGAAGGAAAAATTTTATAAGACAGCTATAAGACTAGCCATGCTTTTTATGGGGTAGAATGTTGGGCAACCAAAAAACAACATGTACATAAAATGAGTGTGGCTGAAATGAGGATGTTGAATGGCAAGATTAGAAAGGATAGAATTATGAATGAATCCGTTTGTGGGAGCTTAGCTGTAGCACCAATAGGTGATAAAATGAGGGAAAGTTGACTGAGATGGTTTGGTCATGTGCAACGAAGACCAATGACTGCACCAGTGAGATGATGCAAGTTGAAGGAGCTAAAAGGACAAGAGGAAGGCCAAAATTGACCTCGGTTAGCCATGGCGGCTTATAATTTAACTGTAGATATGGCCCTGAATAGAGTTGAATGGTGGAATAGGATTCGTGTAGCTGACCCCAAATAGTTGGGATGAGGCTGTTTAATGTTGTTGTTGTTGTGTTTCTACAATCTGAACCAAACGTCTAACTATGAGCCTAGAATTGATTCTGGCCAGAATTAATGCCCCTCAATGGAATTAGATTTGGCTTATTTAGAGACCATTTGGATGGTATTCTTTTTGATCCAGATTTTCTTGTATTGTTTTTGTAGAGCGGATCATATACTTGGTGTTCATGCCATTCTTGTAAATTCCCTTGGGGGTTTGCTTCTCGTATTTATATTATTCTATACATTATTTATTAAATATATACATACCCGTGTATATACATATGCAAGTCACTCTATTTCATTATGTGTGCGTATCTATGTTTGCTAGTCACTTTGATTTTCTGTAGCATACCAGAGGGTATGGTATCTTAGAAGTACTAGTCTTCGCCGTAGTGAATTCAGTTTGGTATGCCATGAGTTTCCGGATGCCATGTAGAAAGCTCCACACAGTCAGCCCCCTTCATCTGGATTTGTCTGAGATTCTTTAGCTTAATAACCTGTTCTTCTGATTCCAACAGCACCATGCATCTCAAGGAATCTAGGGAGCACCATTCCAATGGTCTATTGCACCTCAAAATTTCACCCAATTGGGAAGATACGCCCTCCCAATCTGTCAAGATATTCACTCTACTACAGATCACAGCCTTGTCCCAGCATCCCAGAGATGGATGGTCACTGTAGCAGGACTGTATGCCTAACCTGCCTTGAACTCTTATAATCTCACCTCCTATGGCTGGGATTTCTCTGAAGTACCTATGCCGGAATACAAGCCCTCCGTTTTTGGCTATGGCTCCAATCACCTTTGCATTCTTCCCAGAGATCCCTTTCAAACCTCCCATCTCTAGAACCTCATCCCTGATGATAAACCAACCCGAGCCAGCATGCCCTTCAGGAAATGCCACGACCTTTCCTCTTCCCAACTCATCCAATGCTGAGAAAAGTGCATACCTCCCTCGAGCATTCTCCAGTCTCCTGAATAAAAGCACCTTTGAACCTTCTTTCCTGGATCGAGTAAGACGATGTTTCCAGTCCCATTTCACTGCGTCTTGAAGGCATTCCCCCAGCCACTCATATGATAAACATACTAGTGGGTCTCAGAAGAGTGGGCATTCGAGACCTTCCATTGCATCTATGGTCCTTGCTTTTCTTTAGGGCCATTGGAGGCCTTTGTGGTGGATTCTTGAGGGTTGACGAGCAGATGAAATTGTGGCGATCATTTGATACTACATGGATTTGGATTAAGGGCACCCAGTTGGAGAACGTACTGAGGATGATCTCCTTGGTCGATAGAGGAAAGGAGTTCAAAATCTTGGTTATCATGGAGCAGATACAGAAAATTAATTCGCCGGAGGCATGGAAAACTCCCGGCGGGGGAAAAGGGTTTGCTGATTTTCAAATTCAAATTAAAAAACAAACTCTGACTCCTCTCTAGGCAGGCGATGAATGTGCTGAACCACATCTCTCCCGCCATGTAGCTGATGTGGATTTGGAGAAGGGGATTGGTGGTAAGAATAATGGCCGACTGGGAAGTCATGCAGAAGGGGGGGGGGAGTAGTGGAGATGAAAGGAAAGAGTACGATGGCCTTATCCATGAAGGAATGGGTTAAAAAAACTTTCCCTACCCTTAGTGGGGCGGAGGGCGCGGAATCAATCTGGTGTTTTGAGGGGGCCTGAATGAGGTTATGTTTGGGGCTAGGCGAAATTCTGAAAATCAGAAGGGCATTGATCGAGCTCTTGAAGGGGTGGGAGGGGGTCCTTGTGAAATAATTTTGAAGAGGGGGTTAGGTGAAATTGAAGAGGGGGCTGTTGTAATTTCTGAAAAACGGTAGGGCTCGTGTGAGAAGTGTGATGAGGCGGAGGGGCCTATTTGTAATATCTCAAAGGATGAAAGGGCTTCACACAATTTCGAGCATCAAGATGAACCGTTATCTTCTTCCGAATTGAGCCGAACCACTGTGATCTGCTGGAGACTGAAGAACTTTCATCGGAGTTGAGCAAGAACACCCTTCTAAATCAACCTTGTCGGCTTCCAATACAGGAGCCCGGAGACCCCTAGTCGTTGAAAAGGATGATCCAGGCAATTTCCTGGGGCTGATTGACGAAGTGGATTGCTTGGACAGTATATCCCCTACCTCAGGGTACGTTGAGTCGCTAATGCAGTTTCTTCTCCCTCCGAAATCTTTGACTATTGTGGAAATGGCTACGCATAAGTCGTTGACTCCTCATACAGCCAGAAGCAATTTGATTGTCCATAATCAAAACCGATGGGGATTAAACTCTCAATTGGATGACTATGCTACAAGGGGTTGCGACTTCATGTTCCTGAATGGAAATTTCTATGCCAAAGACTGTATTAAATGCGATGAAGCATTGGGAGGGTGATTTAGATCGCTGTAGTATCTTCCCTGGGAGGTATGGTTTGATTGGCCCTGGCCTATCTGGCAATGAGTTTGTTCCGCATGGAGGAGTGGGTTACTCTCTAATTTTAATTCAGCCAGATATGGGAGAAAAGGTGGCAATCGGTCTACTCAGGAGATATCGATGGAGAATACAAACGAATGGAGATTAGGGGAGGAGTTCAACGACAGGAAGTGGGGTATCACTGCTTAGTGGGTGAATCCGTTAAAATAGCCCATGACAAGAATTTGGCTATAGTCCCTCTGGTAGATCATGTGCTTGATGAAACTCCAATTCTGGCTGTATCTGATTAGGTCCTTAATGCGATGGTGCAAGTGGCTGAGGTTTTGGGCTTGTCATTTGAAGGCCTGGAGCAATAGGCCTAGGAGTTATTTGCAGAACTTGAGAAAATGACCAGAATTTCTCAAGAAAGGGGCAAGTACTGAGGGATAGGAGATAAGACCAAATTGGCCAGGGAGTTGAAAAATTTGAAATGGGGTTTATCGTACAACAAGGGTATATCCAACGAAGTGGAGGGGTCTGGGAGGAGATCTAGAGGGCTTAAACAAGTTGTCTAATGAAATGCATCATTTTGTCTTGGAATGTTGGAGGCTTGGACAATTTGGATAGGAGGAGGTTGGTGAGGGAGTTGGCGAGTAGCCACGAGCCGGATATTGTAGACCTTCAAGAGACAAAGCTGGAGAGAGTGTGCAGGGAAATTGTGAGAAACTTGTGCCACTTTTCTAGCATGGGATGGATTTCTTTACCATTTATCGGGGCTGCTGGTGGGATTGTGATGATTTGGAATAAAGATGTGGTGGAGTAGGTAGACACTTGGGAAACACTTATTCAATTTCGCTGGTGGCTGCTATCTCAGGCAAAAATCAACATCGAATTTTGACAGGAGTGTATGGTCCTTCGGGTGACCGTTTGGAGAACTTCTTGACTGAATTGCAATCAATCAATCAATCAGGGATAGGTCAGATCTCCCATGGTGTGTGGGAGAGGACTTTAATGAAGTGTTGGATTTGGAGGAGAGGAGTTGGGCAGTGCGAAGGACAAAGGGAATGAAAGAGTTATGTGAATTCGTGGTTGGTAATGATCTTCTTGATATTCCATTTCAGGGCCCCGATTCACATGGTCCAACCTGCAAGAGAGGGCATCTATGAGCAAATTGGATAGATTCCTTATTTCTTCTGATTGAGAGGAATATTTCGCTCCGGTGTGTGCTAACATTACCAAGAGTGGGATCGGACCACACTCCTTTATTGTTAAAAGGGGGGGGGGGGAGAAGCTCGAACTCAGTTAGGACCTCGTCCTTTCAAGTTTCAAAATATGTGGCTTATCCATCTCGGTTTTGTTGATCTAGTCAAGTGCTGGTGGGATGGCTTCGAGGTGGATGGTCCCCTAAGTCAGAGATTCAGATTGAAATTAAAGGGGTTGAGGGATGTGTTGAGGGTATGGAACAAGGAGGTCTTCGGTGACATCGGGAGGAAGAAAAAAATATGATGGATTATATTTGCAGTTGAGATAGAAAGGAAGAGGAGGAAGGCTTGGACTTAAGTGAGATGACTATTCGAAAGGAGGTTTAGCGGGAGCTTGAGAGGGTCCTGGAGATGGAAGAGATTATGTGGTGTAAAAAATCTAGAGTCGAATGGCTAAAGGAAATGGATCACAATACCAAATTCTTTCACAAGATGACATCATCTAGGAGATCCATGAATCATATCCACTACCTTCGTATTGGGGGTGATCTGGTTGACAATCTTAAAGATATGCTAAACCACATGGAGGAATATTTCAAAACTTTATTTTGGGAGGTTAGGCCGAGGAGACCAAAAATGGATGGTATGCACTTTCCCCTACTTGGAGATGGCCAAGCGGAGTGGCTAGAGAGGCCTTTTGAGAAAGAAGTTAAAAATGTAGTATAACTTCTAAACAGAGACAAGGCGCTGAGATCGGATGGCTTCACCATTGCCTTTTATAAATCCTGTTGGGAAGTCATCAAAGATGATTTAATGTTGGTCTTCAAGGATTTCCATGAAAAATGCTTCTTGGATAAGGGCAGTATTGCTACTTACATTGCCTTGATTCTGAAGAAGGGAATGGATCATTTATTGGATTTTAGGCTCGTAAGTTTGATAGGGAGTACTTATAAAATAATTTCTAAGTGCTTGGCGGTGAGGCTTAGAAAAGTGCTCCCGAGTATCGTTCCAAGGGAACAAGTGGCTTTCCTTTAAAGGAGGTCCATGAGTGATGGTGTTTTGTGTGCGAATGAACTTATTGATGCTCAGATTTGTCAAGGAAGAGCTGAAATAGTGCAAATTGGATTTGGAAAAAGCCTATGACCATGTGAATTGGGATTTCCTCATGTATATTTTGCGAAGATGTGGCTTTGGGGTGAAGTGGAGGCTTTGGAGGTGCATTAGCTTGACATCTTACTTAGTGTTGTTGAATGGGATCCCGAAAGGTTTTTTTTGGTGTAGCAGGGGCATTCGGTAAGAGGATTCTATATCTCCCCTCTTGTTCCTTTTGGTAGCAGGAGTGTTGCGGGGTATGTTAGAAAGGGCTGCAACGGTGGGCATGTTTGAGGGATTTAGCCCAGGAAATGATGGTTTGATGGTTTCCCACTTACAGTTTGCAGATGACACCATTATTTTCTATGACAACTCTCAGAGGTAAATTAGACTATTGAGATGCATGTTGCGATGCTTTAAGGTGGTCTTTGGCTTAAAGCTAAATTTGGGAAAAAGTATTCTGTTTCCTATTGGTGAGGTGCCTAATTTGGATTAGTTGGCGGCTGACCTGGAATGTAAGAAAGGTAGCCTCCCATCTTCCTACTTGGGACTTTCCCTTGGGGTGAAATATAAACAAAAGGAGGTGTGGTATCCCTTGGTGGAAAGGATGAAGAAGAGGTTGAGTGGCTGGAAGGCGAGGTTTCTATCAAAAGGAGGTAGACTCACTCTAATAAAAGCTTCTTTAGCTAGTATTTTGCTTCGTTACCTCTCCGTTCTGGTAATGCCCAAAATGATATGTTTGTCTTTGAAAAAGATTCAAAGAGATTTCCTTTGGAGGAAAGGGGAAGATGAAGGTGGGATGCATTTGGTGGCTTGGGGGAGAGTCTGCACTCTAAAAGAGAAAAGAGGAGCAGGTTTAAGGCATTTGGAATCTATGGACAAGGCACTCCTTAGCAAATGGCTTTGGAGATTTGGATCTGAAATGGGGAGTTTGTGGAGGCAAGTGGTGGCTGAAAAGTTTGCCATTGTTGATGATTGAAACTTCCCGATTGTGAGAGGACCTTTCGGGTGGAGCCCTTGGAGGGGCATTACGCAGTTCACTTCCCATTTAAAAAAAGGTTTGACTTTTGAAGTGGGGAATGGGAGGAGAGTGTTGTTCTGAGAAGGTATCTAGTGTGGAGATAGGACTCTCAAGCAAGACTTTTCGGATTTGTTTGATTTGATAATAGACTCAAGATCCCTGGTGGCGGGAAACTACTCGTTGAGTGGAAGGGATGTTGTTTGGAACCCGGCTCGTAAAAGAAATTTACATGATTGGGAAATTCCAAGGGTGATTGATCTGTTAGCGTGTCTACAATCGATGAAGGTGGAGATTGACTTGGATGATAAGAGGGTGTGGAAGGCAACATCGGGGGGGGGGGGAGGTGAGAGTTTTCGGTGAAGTCTTATTATGGACATTTTGATAAGTCTAGTCAGCTGGTCGACCCTTGGAAGGATTTCTAGAATGGTGGAATCCCCTCAAGATTTAGTTTTTTATGTGGACAGCGGTTTTGGGAAAGATCTCTATCATGGATGCTTTGTGGAGAAAATGCTTCTTTTTGCCTAGCATCTACCTGTTATGTTACGAAGATGCAGAGTCAGTCAACCATCTTCTTGTCCACTGCCCATTTGCTTGGGAGTTGTAAGGGATTTTGGAACTACTTTTGTTGCTCCTTTAAACCTTATAGACCTTATTTTTGGGTGGAGGATGGTGGCTTATAATGCCTTTAGGAAACGGCTTTGGAAGGTGGTCCCTGCGGTAGTGTGTTGGACTATATGGTTGGAAAGGAACAATCGTGTCTTCAAAGAGCATTCTGAACCAGCTTGATAGGTGTACCAGAGAGCCAAGGACCTTATCTTGTTTTGGGCTAGGAGGTGTAAGGGTTATGACGGCATTCCTAATGGGGACATTCATAGGCATTGGGAGAGAGTCATTGGTCTAGCCGATTTTTAATAGGCTGGCTCTTTTGTTGTTTTATTGAGGGTTCTCCTCCCTTTTCTCTTTTCTTTTCTTGTTTGGGATGACACGTCCCTTTTGTTGCTTTGCTTTTTTCTAATAAATTTTCTTCATCAAAAAAACGAATTCAGTCTGGAATATGGGTCTTTTATCTTTGCCTTCCATGTGTGTGTGTGTGTGTGTGCCAAGTGCTAACCACTTTTCCATTATTATTTTTTGATGGATTGCTAACTGCTGACCATTTGCAGACAGTCAATACAAATCTCTTTCATTCTTTGTATCATGTATACTTGAATCATAAAACAAGCTGACATTTATAATCCTATTAACTTACACAATTGTTACTCAAAGGGATAAGAGAAAGAAGAAATAAAATGAAATAGACTGTTGATAGGAGATATCTAGTTGGCTTGGACAATGGAGAAACACTAACCCCCTAACTGCATATATCAATGCATGCATGTAATTGTTGACTCTTTTTCTTGGCTTAACAAGTCAAGATCAAACACAAAGAGGTAATGATCATGCGACAATAGGTATGCATAGGCATCCCTGAGTCACTACTACTCTTATTGATTGCTTAATATTTTCTTTAAAAAACTAAATAATTTGGTTGGTGAAACAAAAAAGAATTATATTCATATATTTTAGTTTTTTTAGTTTTGATGATTGTGCACTGATTTCTGACTTTGTGTAACAAATCAAACAGGAAAGTGGGACTGAGAAACCTATTGTGGCATTTATTGCTGGACTTACTGCTCCGCCTGGACGTCGTATGGGTCATGCTGGAGGTACAGTACTCCGATATGCTTTATTAATTTTGGAATATGGTTATTATCCGTTTTAGCATACACACTTGTACATGTAACTTACATGGATTGCATCACCTGCTGATTCATGGTGGATTATTTGGACTCATCCAACTTCATGTCTTATTTTCTTTTCGAATTTGAGTTGGGGGGTGGGGGGGGCATCATGTGAGAGGACTCCTTTTGACTTCAGATTGGAATAAATTTAGCCTGCTACTCCACCTCACATGAGGGCCTTAGTGAATCGTGCCCTTTACTTTTCATCCATTAAGGTAATGAAATATCATGAAACAAAAGTGTGGTTACTTTGGAGTGTTATTTTCACTTTTATTAAGTTACTATGTCCAGAGGATTGGCCCCAGCTTAATGCATCTGTCCTCCTTAGTGAACAAATGCAAGCAGATTACTACCTAAAGGATTTCTGATTTGTAATGGTTTTACTCGGGAGGTTTTAACGGTAAAAATATACAATGGGAGTGGTTTGAGGAACGGTGATGCAGCACACTCACAGGTTTGGGTCTAGTCTCAGGCTTAAGACTAAAACAGGATCCAGTAAGGAATCAAAATAGATTCTATTAAGTGCTGTGCTGCAGGGTAAAGAAAGGGGTTTAATGGTCTTGAGACTGATTAACACTTGCTGTTTGGGTAGTTGTAGGGCAGAAATCAGGTCAAAACAGAGACAGATTAAGACAATATATGGGCTGTTTTAGGGGTAAACACAGCAGGTTAAATAGGACTATTGGAGGGCTGTTTAGGCTCAGCACATTGGATCAAACAGGATAAACAGCAAGGTAAAACTGGGGTATATCTGCATGGTTTGTAGAGTGTTAAACTGGTTCAGAACAACAATCAAACAGGTAGTGGGAAAATTCAGGTCAGCAGCAGGTTGCAAACATAAGTTTTAGATGGGTTTTGTGTCTTCCATCAAAACTCCAAAGGATTTATTCCTAGGTGTGGCCGCAGGTTGTAATCTCAGGAGCTTGTCTCAGGTCCAGCCACAAAACGAAGGAAAACTATGAGTAAAATATCTGGAGACCAGAAACAGGTATATGATGTGGAGAATAAATATGGCATAGGTGAAGCAATGTGGTTTTGGGTTTTTCTATTTTTTATTTTTTATAATGGACATCAATTAGCACACAGAGAAGAAGGTGTCACATGTCATGGAGATTAAGAGAATGGGTTTTAAAAGGAAACTCAAGAAATAGATAAAAGAGAAGGGGAACCGCAGATAATAGGGAGAATTTCTTTATGGGTTATGGAGTGAATATCAAAGGAAAGGGATGTTCTATGGTTTGGATGATGGGAAAACTTGCAGGGATGGGTAGCAAGATGGTTGACAGGTGATGGGTTTCAAGAACACAAAGAAATAAGTTTCTTGAAGGACCATCAAGATCTTCAAGCCAAGGCATGAAGCTTGAAGAAGGAAGAGAAGCTTTACTTGTGTTTGGAGAAGAAACCCATCAAAATTCTTTATTCAATGTATCATGCAATTACAATAAGGGGTATTCCTTATCTAAAGAAGCAAAAAAAAAAAAAAAAAAAAAAAACTACCAAAAGACACACGTGGGAGGAACTTCATAAATCCTACTTTCTAAAAAAAACAAGGAAATAAAATTAGCCCAGTTCGTGGCTTCCATAAACCCATTAGATCAGCTCTCAAGTATCTACTCATTGACTTCTCTAAACTACCCCATAGCTAAAATAAAAATACCCACTAAGTCCCTAACTCTAATACTTCATAGAATATTAAATAAAACATCAATTTAAGTCCAACAAAAGACTATTACTTGATAAAAATCTCCATATCATGTCTTCCATGTGCCTTCTTGCATGTTCATATGTAGACCCCACTCAGCTCCAATATCTGCATCAAATGGTCAGTAAAATGTGCCCTGCACACATTTTTTTATGGAGTCATGGGGAGTACTCAAAGTAGGACAGTATGACGGGGGGATAATCATGATGTCCTTGCTTTTGCTATACACCTAGCCTTGCAGGTGTAGAGATTGTAAACATTGGTGGGGCCAGATGCTGGGCTTTTGGGCTTGGCCTCTTTGGCTTTTTTCAGGTTTCAGCTGCCAGCCAGTGGACTGGAAAACTGATTTTAATGCATGTTAAAATGTGGGCCTGGGTCTTGGCATAGCTTTGAGTTGTTCACAGATTTATGTCTTTCCTGTAATCAATGGCATGTCAGGTTATGCTGTACTATCCCTGTGAGTTCGGCCCTGGGTCAAGCTTCAGTCTGTTTGGCACCTTTTCTTACTTAGTCTGGGACCCGGTTAAAATTGATCCTGACCCAGTCCAAGCCTAGGTATGTACTAGGGCTATGGGGGAGATTTCTTGTTTTCTGTTCTTTTTTTTTTTTTTTTTTTTTTAATTTTTATTCTCATTAGGGCATGAGGATCAAATAAAGGTATGCTGCATTGTTTTGACACGTGTTATTTAATTATCATAACATGGACATGGGAAAGTTCAAAAGTAGGTTTTGTGGGGGGAACTTTTTTGTTTTAGCTGTTGTTTTCTACGCATTTTAAAAGGAATGCAATAGTTTGTCTTCGTTGTATCTTGAGTGAATGAACCTTCTGTTATCTTTGTTTAATGACTTTTTTTTCTTCCAGTCATTTACTTTTCTTTTTTCCTCCTTTTTGGATTTGTGTGCAGCTATTGTGTCAGGCGGGAAGGGTACAGCCCAAGACAAAATCAAGACCCTAAGGGAAGCTGGGGTGACAGTTGTTGAATCTCCGGCAAAGATTGGTGTGGCCATGCTCGAAGTCTTCAAAGAACGGAGTCTAGTAAGTTAATTTGGATAGATTTGTCATTACAAACTTTAGAAAATACTGAATACCCCTCCCCTTTTCAATTGTTATTGGGGTAGTGATGCTTGGATTTAATAACCCATGCTTCAAGTGTAGCAAAGTTTCGGAATTCTTTTTTCCTTTTTTCATTATTGGGGTGTAGTACGATAACTATCGATCTCAGATTCCTCTTTGAATTGTTACTCAATACTGTTTTTCAACCATCTGGTGGTATTTAAAATAAGTCTGACAAGGAAAAGTAATATAAAATGCACTTTATCAAGGACTTGTTTAGGGATGATGATATATTTTGGTAATATTGATGGTAAAGGGTAACCTAAAGGGACCATTTTCAATTACCTGGAGTTGGGAAGAGATTGACGATGATGTTCGTAGGATAAAGTTGGGTGGAAAAATGTAGCTGTTCATCCAGATTGCTACACGACCAACTGCTTCACTAATGAGCCTTGAAGCAAACATTTGTAAGAAAATGGTGCTCCATGCTTTATGGAGCTAAAATTTTGGGCAATCAAAAGATATGTACAAACTCTGGGACAGAACATTTGTTCCTATGCTGACATAATTAGTGCGGTTAAGATGGGGATTATTTGGATGGATGAGTTGCAGGACTAGGAAGGATGATTAAGAAAAATTAGGAAGGATAATTAAGAAAAATGAGTGTGCCTTCTATCAAATCCAGGACCAGCTCCAATAGGTGAGATGATTTGGTCCTGTGCAATGAAGACCAATCACGTAATGAGCTAGGGGTTCTGTGGTGTGGGTTGAAGGTTCTGAAATGACAAGTGAGCCTGAAAGGATGTGGATGAAGTAGTAAGAAAAGATTTCTTGGCATGCTTTAGGAGGAACACGATGCCCTTAGAGTGCCATAGCAGAACAATCTTTTTCTTTTTTATCCGTCTCTATCCATCATTACTATTATAATTTTGTAATTATGGGAAGGTATGAGTTGATAGTTGAGCAAGGCATAGATGATGATGATGATGATTTTTTGGCTGCCCAGAAAGATGTTAATCAGATTTATGATTACACATTGGTCAGCATTGTTGAATAGATGGGAGGCATAAAATGGTCGCTCTCAATTCTTGCATGCATATCCTGCTATTTGATGATCATACTCATGATTTTTTCTTGTGACTTTCCAATTTGAGTATCTAAGGATGCATTTGAATTCGTGGAATCGGAATTAACCTATTGAATTAATTCCGTGGATTTGAAAATCACTTAAATATAATTCCACAGAATTTAAATTTTACCATTTGGATGTCCAAGTTGAATGAATTGAATTGAAATTCAGTGTTATCAGTTCCATTGTTTGGATGTATAATAAATTTCTGAAAATGGAATTGAAATAAATATGCATCGGTAAACTTACAAAATAAATGCATGAATGAAGACACCTATATTTCTCTTGCCCAATCCAAACATCGATTATGACTTATGAACGGAATGGTGTATAAGTTGGGCTAGGTCAGGGTAAAACAAGATAGATATAGGTCTTTAATAATCAAAACCCTTTAATAAGGCTGTGTTTGGCAGCCACCCATAATGAAATCATTTCATTTGAGTTTTCCAAAACATTTGTAGCAAAAAAAGATGAATTGTAATGAATTCATTCAGATTTGTGGTGATTTGTGTTTGATAATACAAGTCATATCATTTTATAGAAAAACCTAAGATGATTTCATTTCTAATTTCATTTAACAAATCAATATAAATTTGAATGAATTCATTACGATCCATCACCTCATGGCTACATATGCCGTGGAAATTTAAAATGAAATGATTACATTATAGGTGACTGCCAAACAGGCTATATATATATGTTTTATGGGTTGATGCAATCCAATTCAAACTGACCCACCATGGTCTCTACCATGAAATTGAAAACAACCTCTTTACCAGAAAAAAGAAAAAGAAAAAGAAGAAAAGGTGGTGTGGGAATTTCACTAGTCCACCTTATTGATGGAGCAAGGGGGGACTGGTCCCCCATTTAAACCCCAATAAATCAAGTGTGGGAATTTAACATACGAGTAGCAGGTTGTTGGCAGGAATTTGGTATGTGCGAGTGTGTCAATGCCATGTAGGCACGAAGTTCCTTCTCACCTTTGACCCCAGGCGTCAGGTCAAATAATGGGGACCAAAGACTGTTTCTGGTTGTCTGAGTAGTACCAAACAATGAGAGTTCAGGCTATATTGTGAGGGGGGAGGGTTCGTTCCTCTATTGGTTCTTATTGCCTTAAAAGAGCAAAAACTTTAATTATTTAATCAAATACCAACCTAATTAAAGACTGTCAAAATGAACGCTGAAATCCATAAATCAACTACAAAAGGAGATACAATCATATGATCTCTCCAACCATAGAGCATAAGCTAACGATTGAAAAGAATGGTAATCAATAGAAGATCAAGTAAAATGGAGCTAAGAGCACGAAGAGAATATTCGGATGACCGAACTACTTAAAACTACTTTAAGAACTTGGTTGTGTTGATCGATTAGTTGTTATGGAGAGAGGTCCTTTCTTCTTTTTCTTCGCTTTCGTTCCTTATGGCTCTGTCTGGTTGGTGTCAAAGTACACATTTCTTGAGAAGATCATTTAAAATTTCTCACATACCCCTTTTTCCTGGCATCTGGTTGCCACGATTTGGAAACTCACATGCATCCATTATTTTTTGTTACTCCCCACTTTTTCTCGTACAAGAAATATTTTCACGCCATAACAGTGTGAATATTTTATTTTCACGGGAAAGAGAGTTGCAACCTCTCTCGCCTCCACCTATATCTCCTATTGCAACTGATCTACTCCAAGAAAAAACATAAGCTTCGAAACTTCATATCCATTGCTTCAGTTACATCTCCTCCAAACCTCACAGGTTTGACATATTGGTATCGACAATGGGATCTTCCCTGCTCCTATTCTCTAGGTTCTTGGATTCCCCTTTCTTTTTCAACTTGAACGACTTCCATTAGTCTGCATTTTCTGGAATATTTTCTCACATGTTTAGATCTTTATTCCTAGTTCTTTTTTGCTTGTCATCCCTGCAAGCATTAAAAAAATAGTGGATACCAAAGAGAGCAAGAAAAGGGGACTAGAAAATGGCCGACCTGGGACGTTATAGAATTGAAGAGAACTACGACACTGTTCAACCAACTCGAAACTCTGCCGATACTTGCATTAGGCTGTTGTCTCCGCCTCTCGTCTGATTTCTTTGTGGAAGGCCCTTGATGACCATCACTGTATTAGCATTTTCTGGAAGCATAGATGACACATGCTTCAGCTGCCCTTCAGACTCCTCCATGACATTGGAAAAATAATCAAACGACTCACTCTAAAGTGGGATATTGAAGAAGGAACTTCAGATGTATCTACTCATTGTCTTAGCGACACCCTTGGACTTTATCGAAGCAGATGTTCTTCTCTTTCTGATATTTGTAGCCTAACCACGAGTTCTTAACCATCGAACAAATCGATTCTTCCTACTGTGAGCTTAGTTATAGTTTAGAGGTGAAGTGTTTTAGAGATGTAACATTCTGGTAGCCAAAAGTTTAATAAGAGGTAGGGAGGACTGTTTTTGGTCAATCGAATGGTGCAAATTAACCTCACATGTGGAAATGGCCAACTCAGGGAAGCCAAGAGTCTCAAAGAAAGGAAGTTATGGGTTCTTGGATTTCTTGAGACTAATGGAGAAGGAGAGTAGAAAATAGAAGCTCGAGGTTGTTCCAGGGCAGCGATGCTTGTTCTCAAGATGCAAAATGAGACGATGATTGAGATGGTGAGAAACGTGAGTTGCAGCTCAGTAGCCATCAATGAAAGGCTGAGAAAGGTTTGGGAGTCAGTTTTTTTTTTTTTTCAGAAAATAAAAAAGCAAAAAAAAAAAAAAAAAGCTGTGAGAGAGCTCAGATTGTAAGAAGAGATGCAAATGAAGGAGACAAATGAGATTATGAGATTGAAGGGGTTTTTATTAACGAAATCAAGTTGTTAGGATATGAAAGAATTTGTAGATCTAGGGTTTAGTTCTGTACAAAACTCTATCTCTCTATCCGGTGGTAGCTTAGAAACTCTACATATATTTATTTTCATGGCTTCGTCTATCATGCACTACATGGTCTCTAACTACCTTAGCCAAACTTCTTACGGACCTTAAAACTCCCTTCATAATTTCTTTATTTGGTGTTGGAGTAGAAGATGCCTGGCGGCATCTTGTACCTATAGTCACATAAGCAATGCATTTAAAACCCTCTAGTATCCATCAAAAGATCATCATATCAAATAACTAATATCTTCAAGCACCTAATCACAAAACCACATAATCACTAGATCATGTATTCACTAAGTGATTTATCAACTAATCCTCACATAATCACTAGATCATGCATTCACTAAGTGAGTTATCAACTAATCCTCAAAGTCATTCCGCTACAAAAGTTTCAATCATAAATCCTTAATTCTATAATCCCATGTATCATCACATATATTTTTCATATCATAATTCTCTTCCAAATAGTCTATAGAATCCAAACCTGACTGTTCTGATACCAAGCTATAACGTCCTGAACCCAACTCGGATATCATCCGTATGTACCTCAGATTCAGATCGTTCTATTAATCTGATCCGTATTCTATATTCAAATATAAAGTCTCACTTTTCATCTATGTTTATATAAACCATTACCTTTACATTAGCAGAAGCGTAAAGAATAAATAAAACATTACCATTTGTAATTCATTCATATTAATGTGCATCATAAACATAAAACATACTGAATCCATTCCATCCATTTACTAATATATTCAGTGGAAGAATAATGTAACGCCCCTGAATCCGGACTCGGATCTCGTCTGTGTGCACCACGGATTCGGAGCATCACATTGACACTCAATCCATATTTCATAACATATATGGCCTTATAATCGTTTCATAGTATCATAGTCCATTACATTATGTGGAAGCTTATAAACATATGCTCATGCCTTACCAAAGACATAAGTCCATCATCATTAAATCATAACTCTTGATTCCAATACTTTTACCTTTAGCGGAACCATAACTCATTCCTAACATGTAATCATTGTCATTCATAACTACGTAATGTACATCAGGAGCATATAAACTACAATCTAATTGTAGTTCAATTCATTCACATAGCTATGCAACGAAAAAAGAACCATCTATTGTCAACATTTACATTACCATGTCCATAAAAGTAAAGAACCATCTATCACATGCTCTCAATCAAAAGTGAAAGTCCCAAATCTATAATATGTCTATTACATCATGATCTATCATAACAATATTTATTACATTCATCCGAATAAAAGAAATAATGCACTAAAATATTAAGCAACCTAAACATAACCAATGCCATGAACAATAAAGGAGTACATGTCACAATGTAAGGATAATTGTAATATCATTCATTTTCAGAATTTATCAATATATCACTTTTTCAGAATTTGTCAATATAGTCAAATATATCAACTGTAAGTCAAAACCAGTCAAAACTAGTCAAAACGAGTCAATTAGGTTAGTTCAGGAATTTTATTGAACACCTAAATGCAAATTCCCAATTTTTAGGTTGGACAAATTTTTTTTGGTCTAAAGGGTCTAGTAGGATAGTAGATGTCACAAGGAATCCATAACAACTCAAATCGTTCAAAAATTCATTCGAACAAACATTTTATAAGCAAGGACACATGAAGGCACCAAAATGGGGTCCTAAGGCCTTTTATTTTTTATTTTTTAAATATGATTTTTTCAAATTTAAATTTTTTAAAATTAATAATAAATTATTTTAAGACCTTTTGCAAAAAAAAAAAATCAATTTAATTTATTTTTTATTATTTTTAATATTTTGTATCCTTTTAGGTTACAAACTTTAGTGTCCATATTCAAGGACTCTGACTCAATATCATTGGTCTCCTACTTGATAACAAACTTATCTATGACAGTTATGAGCTCCTATTTATCCTCAACTCCCTAAAATTAGTTTCCAAGTTGGACTTTAAGTTAAAGTCCTTATAGGACTTTTAGTTAGAGTCC
>JAOXJP010296225.1:0-18521 GCA_025762735.1 Platanus orientalis | reverse complement strand
GTTCATATGTCAACCACTTCTTGCACGCCTCACTAATCTTCTCACTGTAGAACGCCACTGGGTGACCCTCTTGTGACAACACGACACCCACCCCCATAATGGAAGCATCACACTCTACTTGAAAGAGCTTTTCAAAGCTCAACAATGCTAAGACTTGTGTAGTGGATAACTTCTCCTTAATCAAAGCAAACCTTTGGTCTGCTTCTTATCCCTACTGAAACTTCCTTTTCTTCATGCATTCAGTGATAGGTGCGACAATACTACTAAAATTATTGACAAACCTCCTATAGAAAGTTGCTAGGCCATGGAAGCTACAAACTTCACTCACTGTTTTAGGAGTTTGTTATTCACTAATTGCTCTCACATTCTCCTCATCAACTCGAATGCCATCAACACTCACTAAAAACCCTAGAAATAATAAACCGTCAGTTATGAAATTACCTTCTTCTGACTGAGATATAGTTTATTTTTCTGTAATATTGTTAGAACCTCCCTCAAGTGTGCTATATGTTCAACCTCAGTCCTACTATATATTAGGATGTCATCAAAGTAAACAATGAAAAATATTCTAATGAAAGGTTTTAATACCTAATTCATCAGCCTCATAAAAGTACTTAGAGTGTTGGATAGTCCAAAAGGCATCACCAACCACTCATATAAACCCTCTTTAGTTTTGAACACAGTCTTCTATTTGTCCCTAGGCCTCACAAGAATCTAGTGGTACCCACTCCGTAGGTCTAACTTTGTAAAAATCTTTGATCCGTTCAACATATCTAACATGTCCTCCAGCCATGATATGAAAAACCTATATTTGATTGTTATTTTGTTGATGGCTTAGCTATCTATGCACATGTGCTAACAACGATGTCTCTTTGAAGTTAATAGAGCGAGTACAACACAAGGACTCATGCTCTCCTGAATCAGCCCCTTTTGCATAAGATCATCCACTTACTCTTATAAAATTTAACTTTTTTTTGGACTCATCTGGTAGTGTGGGAGATTAGGTAGGTTGGAACCTAGTACCAGGTCGATGTAGTGTTGCATGTCCCGCATTAGAGGTAAACCATGAGGTAGTTCTTCTGGAGTGAGCTCTTTAAACTCATTAAGCATTGGTCATAATTTCTCTGAAATCGCAACAGGTTCTGCTTGCACCACTCCTTACATGACTAATACATGAATCTCCCCTGTATCCTCCACCTCTACTCTAAAGTCTTTGTTTCCAAAAAGGAGAAAAAACTTGCCCTCCACTTTTGAAGCTCCGGGTGAATTTCTCCCCTCAAGAGGTACTAGAGTAATTTTCTATCCCCCTTTGTTGAATATATAAACATTGTTTCGACCCTTATGTGTGGCATCAACATTAGATTGTCATGGCCTCCCCAAGATCATATGGCAGGCATCCATCTCCACCACATCACACACAATCTCATCAAGATACATTTTTCCAATAGGGAAAGAGAAACAACAAGTATGTGTTACCTTTGATTCAATGCCCTTCTTGATTCACCCAATACTATACAGCAAGGGGTGCTTCTTTGTCTTTAGGCCAAGTTTCGAAACCATGGCTTAAGACACAATATTCTTGGTGCTACCACTGTCAATGATGACATCATAAACCTTCCGGTTAACAATGCATCTAGTCTTAAAAATACTGTCTTTGTGGGTGTCCCTCTCTCTTTGGTGCTAGTAATAATCTCCTTACCACAAGAGAGTGTGAGAGGAGATCTCCATCATCTGGCTCGATCACACCATGGTCATCATCCTCTGCTTCGTCATCCTCTGCCTACTCTTCCTTATCAACCTCGTCGTCCTTCACTAGGTTCACCGTTCTTCTACATGGACACTGGTTTAAACGATTCCCAGGCACTCCACATTGATAACACTTGTCAACTGTGGATTGCTCATAAGGATTAGGATTTTGGCTATGTTTCCTATCGGATCACTACTCTTACTTTTTTATTCGTAGCAACTGGTGGTGATAAAGTCATAGGCTGATTTCCCGTTATTCACTGTAGTGCACAAAGATTTAAGGGAACCTTTGTTTGGCACCTGATTCCTTGTATGGGTTTAATCTAGCTGTGCTTCTACTCTTGTTATTGAGTTTATAGCCTTTACAATAGAAAATATGACTTGTAGGGATACTCGATCTTGGATGGCCACACGTAATCCTCCAATAAATCGTGTAACTTGTTGTGCTTCAGTTTTTGACAAATCATTGCGTTCTTAGAGTAGTTGGATTCCTCCGTATATGTCACCACAGTTTGACTTTCCTACCTATAGTTCTGATACTGTTGAAAAAGTGTCTACTCATAATCTAGTGGCAAAAATCTAGCCCACAGCATGCACTTTATCTTCAACTAGGATCGCATTGGCACTTTTCTTTGTCTTGTGCGATTAAGTCGAGTCTACTCCCACCAGGTAGATACCCCCTAGTTAACTTATAGGCCACTAATTTAACTTTCTTCTCTTCTTGAACCTCCATGTAATCAAAGAATCTCTCCACGCCTGCTTGCCAATCAAGGAAATCTTCAATGTGAAGATGACCATCAACACTGGGCAGGTCCATCTTCATCCGATATTCCCCTTGATGCCCTCGACCACCATATCTTCTGAAGCCTTGGCCACCATGACCTCTAAATCCCTAGCCTCTTCGTCCATGATTATCTCCTTCGGCATACTCTTTTTTGTTAATGGATGGTCCTTCATAGATTCGTTGCCTATTTTGTTGATTCAAAATATGATCATGATGGGCTTGATGACCATCATGATTCCTGTCATCTCCATGAAGTTGAGTAACCTCCAATTTCAACCTAGTGATTGTTGTTTGCAAGTCAAACAATACTTGTTGGTTGTCACGCTGGAAATTTTCAAAGTTGGCTCTTAAGAAAGCCATTCCCTCACGAGCACCATTGCTAGAGAGGTTGCTATCGTTTTGTGAGTTATCCATCAAACCTAGGCTTTTATACCAACTGACATAGTGGAATAGCAAGGAGAAGAACACGTCGTTCTCCTTTGTTTGGAAAAACCCTAAACTTCACCAAGGAAGAGAACTCACTCTAAAACTTTTATTAATTAAAAAAATAAATTGCCTTGAAGGCTACAATGCTTTAAATAGTGAAAAAGAAACCCTATTTCGCGTTAGGCATGAAATTAGGCTAATTTGGTAAATTTTACCAAAAATAGCAAAATCGAGATAATACCAAAATCAAATACTTCTATCACTAAGAAACATCCCAAAACAAATGGGATCTTATTCTGACTTCTAAATAAAAAGTTATAATGAAAAGGAAAGTTACTAAAAATAACAAAAACGCTGATTTGAGGGCCTTAAAGAAGGAATTTATGCGAAAAGTGGCGGTGCTCATAGCAAAGCAATGAGTTTTGATTCTTGTGAAATTTCCCTTAAGCTCACCAAATTTCACACAATTCCATCATCGGGGCTTATGATTTCTACCAGTGCTTTTTTCCCTTCTTGTGTGTAACCTTTTGCCAGTCCCTCTGCTCAAGGAAAGCTTGTGCTGTTTGTTCTACATCACTTTCCGTCTAGGAAATACACTTGAGATGTTTTTCCTCACCTTGTGATTAGTAGTACATGGAGCTTTGGAGCTCTTTTTTTATTCATTTTCAAATAATGAAAAAGTGATTGCTAAACTAACTCTGAGACATAAGTGTACTTGTCAGAAAGTGTCTTGAATTCAACATGTATACAGGCTGTTTGTATGATCAGAATAGTGACCTAGTATGACCCTTTTTTGGGGAGCTCCTAGCCGAAATTTTGCACCCGTTTGTGATCTGATTCAGGTTGCCAACCCAAACTAGTTTTGGGGTATTTTGGGGGTTTGACCCATGTTGAAACTGACTTTACATGACTAAAAGGAAAACACGACGGTCTCGCACCCTTAAATATGATCATTCGCACATCTGGCCATAAAGATGGTATGCACAACTAATCCTATGAAAGGTTCATTCTCCACTATAACATGTGTGCAATGGAGAAAATTTTCATCTCAATCACACACATGCAAAGACAAATGTCATCTCAGTTGCGCCATATATACAAACATTCATTCATGAGGAGAAATCTACAATAACACACCATAGAACCAGAAGTTGTAATCCAACTGTAACTCTATCAATGGAGATTGTTTTACACAACCACGACACCTGAATATTCTTTAGGCACTCGAAAGTTTAATGGAGACACAAACTCGCACAAAAGAAACCCTAATATATATAGGATCATGGGACAATACATTTCCATGCCCAAAAGGACTCTTCACCCAACAATGAATTGTTTCCCGTAAGTGCTCTAACTTAACTCATTTATGCATCTATAAATACCAACAAGGAGCACGAAATCAGTACTCTTTGCACTTTACTATTGTTTTCTTAAAGTTTTCAAGTTCTAGCTCTCAAGTTAAAGGTAAGTTGAAGCACTTTGTCTTCTCCATCTTCTTCAAGTTCCATTACAATAGCAAGCATCTCTCTTCAAGAAGGCTGCAAGTTCATTCAACCTCTACAACATCCTCTTAAGAAGATATCATAGAAACTTGTGCCTTGAAGATATCCATAGCTAGGTAAGATTAATGTAAAGCTTATTTATTGATATTGAAGCAAGTTCAATGAATTTAGAGAAATAATAAAAAAATCTAAGTTTCTTCTTTTTCTTTATTTTATGAAACTTTTGCTTAATGACAATTTGTGCAACTTGAAGTTAATCAGAGGTTTGCTATCCATAAACAGTAGTAATTAACAAGCTATTCTCAAGAGTTTGGAGTATTTGTCCCCACATAAAATAATAAACCAACCCTTTAAAGGTTGGGTAATTTACACACTTTGAGTTCTAAGCCTCTTTGGAAAACAATGAAATTTGGTGTTACAAATTTTTGGTACACTACGTGGGACTTTACTTTTCTCTCATCTCTCTTCAAGTTTCATTGTACTAATGGGTATCTTACCTTCTTTTAGGATTCCCAACAAAGTTGCAACCGAGTCCTCTCTTAGTACCCCACTAGGCTATCTGGCTACCTCTCAATTAGTACCAAAATCATGGGTTGAGGCTTTGGTGTCCCCACCATTCAACATGACTACGATGACCCACCCCCTCATAGGAGGATCGGTTCGGTCAAAACAATCACAAGTAGGTCAAGAAGCTTGCACCCTTGTAGGAGGGAATGCTTTGCTTCCACGAGTTACTGTTATGGTGATGTCAATATCCGTTAAGGATAGTGATCCCGGAGCACTTGGGATAACCACTCATAGGAGTGTAAGGCCCAACATAACTCCCTTGATTCCAACAAAAATAAGGGGATATGCTTCCAAATTACCACAAGTAACATGAAAGTGCAATGGGAGGTCAAACCTGGGCCGAACTCACAAGGAAAGAATTTATCGGACAGAAAAATCACAAAATCATGATTCAATCACTCTAGGTGAATCACAGTCACAAACCATGGTGGCCACGACTACTAGCATAACTCAATAGTCGTGACAGTTACATAAATTACTTCCATCACATAAACAATCGTAGTCATGCAAAAGATCTTAGTGGCATAAACAATCTCAGTGGCACATTACAGCTTATTCGCATGGAAAACATCAGTCATGCATACCTATTCAATCACCAGAAGGATCATAGTTGCACACCCTAGTCCACGTCACCATCACTAGTGTTCCCAAAGTACTGAATCAAAGTCCAAAAGGCAATAGGGGCAGTAACAACCTAAGGGATAAAAGGACTGATTCAAATAAAAAGAACCAAAATAATAATAAACTTAAAAATGCATTGACTAATACTGAAAGAAGGTTTCAAAGGGAACAGAGGACAGACATGTTCACTACCTAGACTTTCCACACAATGCACAGACAACTCTAGGCTTAAGCCTGTGTAAAGTTTAGAAATAATGCTCCTAACAAGGTTTGAACCTTTGAGGAAATTTATGAATGACAAATCTGAAATTCCCATTCCCAAGTAATCCTAGAGGGGGTGAATAAGATTTCCAACTTAAAAATTCTTGATTGTTTAGACTTGGCTTTTAGATTTACTTGAACTTATCTTTTGATATGCATCAAAATTAGTACACAAGAAAATATAGTGACTAAATTTATCATAAACCACTGTTCTCCATCATGCAATATAGTGTTACCTATAACAGAGTGGGAGATGGGCTGATAAATTCCCTACAGTTGTTCAAATTTGATTATTTTATTTTTAACCTTAGATATCTTCAATCAATGTGTTGAATAACTTGCATACACAAATTAGATAGGAAAGCACAAAACAATAAAGATGCAAGCAACATAAAGACACATAGATTTATAGTGGTTCGTAACTCTAGCCTACATCCACTGTTTAATGGCTCTCTCATAGAGCCTAGTTGATTTTTTATTGATGGTTTACCACTATTACAAAAGTAAATCAACAAACTTACTCAGCTTCCTCTAGTGTCTTCGGTGAAGGAAGGAATTGCACCCGATGTCTTTGACAAGTACTAAAGTCCAGTGTCTCCAGTGGACTTCTTCTTTAGATACCGCATTCGGAGTTTCCAGCAAGTGTTCTAGTCTAGTGTCTCTGGTGGAAGAAAGATTGTAGTATAATGGAATAGATATAGTGCTCAGGCCTCTTGATAAGCTAATATGACTATATGGTTCAATTACGAGAGCTTCTCAAAGTAGAATATGCATAGAAGCAAGATTGTTCTTCAAAGGACTCAAGGCAAGAGTCAATTCCTCTCAAACAAAACTTGGTGTTATAGATTTACCAATATGAACAACTCTTAGTTGGGTGGAAATCTCCCACATATAGATATATCGATATGTAAGCATAGAGAAAGCTTTTACAATCTTCAATCACCCCCAAAATTTATCTTAGCCCCTTCAATACTTTTCTCTTTTGATATTCAATGATTCACACTCATTGTCTTATTTAGCATGGGGATTAGGTCCTCTATTTATAGAGGAAAATGAATTCTTTTTTTTAGCTCTAACGACTCTATTACAGTTGTCTAGAGAACTAGCCATTATTGAGTTTCAAATTTGATTAATTTCTAAATCTAGGAATCTTTGAGTGCTTAGATAAGTTATTCGAGTACTAGGACTAGGTCATTTAACACTCAGATACTCATCTTTGAGCACTCGAATGGGTCCTTTGAGTGTTTCGATTGGTCCTTCAAGTGCTTAAAGGATCTCTTTAAGCGCTCGAACCTTGTCAGTCCAATTTCTTAAATATTTTGAATTTTAACTTTTTGTCACAACTTTGGCATTGGTGTGAGATTAGTCTTAGGGTCATAATTTGGTCCTTAAGGTCTTCCTAGGTTTCACCATGGTCCAATAGAGGCACTTTGAGCACAACATGATTTTAGACAAGTCTGACTTGTCCTTTTACCTGTTTAGTCCTTTTACCTATTTAGTATAGAGTGCTTGATGACTTGGCTTTATTGAAGTTATTCAGATGTTATAAGTAGACTTGAGTAGCTTGTGGAACTTTAGTTCTCGAGTTGGTGTTGCTTGTTGGAGTTGTTCATGCTTAGTCTTTGAATCTTCACACTTTACAGACCCAATTACATAGACCAAAAGCCTAATACAACTCATCTAACCTTACACGGAATTTGATAATACATATGGACTTAACAAAATCATCTCGAAAAAGAGAGGACTTTATCTCCTAAACAAAAATGGTGATGAAATGTTGTAGAACAAAGGAGATCCAAAATCGGTAAGACCCTCCTTACTCAATAAGAGGCTGGGGGCATGCCTACCAAGGCACTCCCACCCTGGGCATACCTACAAAGGTTATATACATCTTTACCTTCACATATTGAGGAAGATACCAGATACACACCATATGTGGGAAAGGGAAAGATATTCGAACCAACAACTCAATTCTGTGTTACGGTAAGGACAACTGGGGCATAGAAAGAAATCTCTTCAAAAACTCCAGAATCATCTAGAGCAAGGCCGTCTGTTATTAGTAATGCCAACATGATGACTAGGAGACAACTAGCAACAAGATTCAGACTATCAAGACAACCCACTAGTGATTTACCCATCTTTGGGGGACCATCGTGGCCTTTCCTAAGGAGATTCCATACCGGAGTTAATCCCAATACAATAGCTAGCCCAACTGACATGGTTAATACCATATCTACAACACAACATCAACATCTAGCCATTAGAAATCAACGTGAGACATCAAATCTGCCTCTTAATGAAGCATGGAATGATGATGCTCCCATTGTAATAGATTACATTAGTGATTTTAATATTGAGCCAAGTACAAAGGATCTTTTAACAAAGTTAGAAGACCGAGATCATGTCATAGCAGCACAAGAGGCAACCATAGCTGAAATGAGGGCAAACCTGGATTCTTTGCTTAACGCACATGCCACAACAACCTAGGGAGTGGCTCCTTCTACAACACTTCCACGAGGAACAACTAGGTAGGATCCAGGGCTAGGTTCATTTCCCCAACACACTCTAAAATATGTTCCATCATCATTTTTAGGGGCAACACCATCATACGGTTGTAATCCCAGAACCTCTGTTCCATAAGGGGCAATCAGGCAAGGATCTAGACCAGGGGCATTCCCTTAATATACTTCAGAGTATGTTTTATCTTCATTTCTAGGAGCAACATGATCATATGGCTGCAATCCCAATGCTTTCATGCCATAAGGACCTCCTCTACAATGACCTCCACCATAGTGGACTTATGGGCAAGGAGACTATACGTGGAATTCTTTTGTACCTCCACAAGGTATGCACATGCCACTTGTAGCATCAGGAGTCGATAATCAAACAATCACTAACATGAAATCCATGATGGTAGAAATGTTCAAGGAACTCAAGGAACAGGAGTCCTATAAGGGCTATATAGTGGGGAAGCCTTACCCCTCATATGTCAATTATATAACTTTCCTGCCAACTTATCTGAAGCCACAATTCAGGATGTTTAATGGATCCTCTTGTCCTAAACAACATGTGGCTTGAGTCCATATGTGGTCTAATCCAACATCAAGAAGAGTTGTTGTTGAAACTATTTGTCCAATCCCTAGACAAATCCGTTCTTCATCTAGTACTCAAATCTAAAGCTAGTTTTAATCCCAGATTGGGAAACTATGAAACAGGAATTTGTCAACCAGTTCTGGAGTACACATAGGCCTATCAAGGTACCCGAATTAATACATGAGAAATAGCAGGACAACAAACTAGTTGCTAATTATATCCATCGATGGAAGAACCTCACATATTCCTGCTAGCATACTTTCTTTACAAATGAACTTATGGATATGTGTTTGGCCAATTTTACCTATGACATTTCAATCTGTCCCACTCCTCAGACCCTCTCAAGGTTCAATGACCTCATCTCTAAGGTCCATGACTTAGAAAAGAGGATGTTTAATCATAGAAAAGAATAGAGAGGTAAAACGGTCACCAACAAAATAGAGTCTGCCATGGTAGGGACCAAGAATCAGCCTACCAAAATTATCACCAAGAAAACAACCAAGGTGACCTAAACAACCTCATCAGGGTAAGGGACACCTCCCAAAAGGCCATCTATGAAATAAAGACATGAGCATATATATACATTCCTTGAAATTGACCTAGAAAGTCTCTTCAAACAAACTGTGGAAATAAGAGATATGGAACTCCTTACACCTAAGATGATGAAAGAGTCTAACAAGACCGATGACCCCAAGTATTGCAAGTATCATCACTTACTGGGACACACTCTCCATGAGTGTTTTGTAGTCAAGGAAAAACTCCAATCTCTAATTGATAATGGTGAAATAGAGTTTGACACAGAAGTGGAAAAGCCTACTTCTACCAACTTAGTCTTTGTTATTGCTTAAGTAGACAATAGTGAGGGTTATAATGCATAAGAAACCCCTCAATTGCACTCTGATAATGAAGATGAGTGGACCATCTTTGAAAGTAAAGCCACTCGTGAAAAGCAACTTTAGTCGAAGAAAGTGGTCTTGAACCCTATTTAGTGTATTGCAGTTAAATGCCCCAAAAGACAACCATTATGACTAAAAGGAGTCATCAAGAAGAAAGGGAGGAAGTCCAAAGCCAAATTATATAAGCTAGTGGTCTAGCCCATTGGTACTTGAACAACCTCTGTGTTTTCTAGTAACATAAGAAGAATACATGCCAGAAGAGTTGATCATAGAACCCATCATTGCATGTAACATGACTTCCATCATAAACAAAGAACCATATCACAAAGACAGGAAACATGTCTTCCAGCGGTGCTTTATACTTCCTAGATATCTATTAATATAGCTAACCATACCTACACATGCAATGATTATCATAAATAAAGACCATGAAATTAGAAGAAGTCAGTCACCATGGGAATAATATCTTCTTCAGATTACAGGGGTATATACATGACTCTCCCTCTCCACCATCAAAGCTAACCCGCCTTCCTATGAAGTGATCGAAGCGCAAACATTTTGAGAGGGTATTAACCAAGTTTAGTGAAAGGGTCTTCCCCAGTCTCGATGTGGTTTATACCAAATCTTTCCCTCCAAGGTCCAAAATTCCTTTGTTTAACACATTTTCCAATGGGATACAATGATATAATGTTTATCCATGAATTTATGTGGCCTCGGGTGGAGCCCTATGATATCTGGAACACGGATCCTTTAAGGAAACTTGAGTAAAACCAAACATATGAGGGATTGGAAGGTTCACCTAACCAAGTGATTGCCCAAGTATTGGATCAAAGACGTTTTCATGATATATGACAACCTATCAGGAATGAGATTTACCTCACTCTTTTTCTAGAAGGGTACCAGCTCCCAAACTTCACCCTATATGAAGGTGCAAGTGATCCACACTATCACACTAAACGCTTTTTACAAGAAAGTGGGTTACCTAGAATAGCCCATAACTTGTTGCTAAGGCTCTTTCCTATATCTTTGGAAGCTAAGGCCTTTGATTAGTATTCGACTCTCCCATGCATCCTGTCATCTATCATGGCCAATGCTCATGGATTGCTTCTATAGGCAACAAAGGGCATACATACATGATCCTCAATACATAAGGAGTGTGATATAATTCTTATCCAAAGACTAGTGGGATATAAACATGGAGGCTAGTGAAACCTTGACTAGTGTTGATGAGGAATAGGTGGACCTTGATCCTTGGAACTTTGATGCTAAAGAGTAAATTTCCTAGGACATGATAGCCTTAATTTTGGATTCTGAAAATTTAGAAGATGACGAGAACTTTGTCACTGCTTGGGATGAGGAGCTATCAAATATAGAATCACTTATGGAGAAATATCTGGTGACTTGTAATGTCATCCAATTAAAGATCATAGCTCCAATCCTAGGGGTCCAGCCACAAATAAAGCAGCCCCACCAGGTCTGACTAAGGTTCGAAAAACAAATACCCCCATGGGGTCTTAATGCAAATCTACAATCCGATGCAATGAAGATGGCCTCCATTGAGGGTAAGCACATCAAAGTCATATAGAAGACAGATGGGACAACACCTTATAATGTGTTAGCACACTTAAATAAAATTCTAGCTCTTTTAAGTGTCTATGATGCATTCCTCATGTCATCAAAACTCAAGAGTTTCCTAATATATGCACTCAATAATCTAGAGGAGTTTGCTAAGAATGATGAGATCACAAGAGCCTCTTGGTAAGAAGCAACACAAGAAGGAATTTATATGCCAACACTCACTTTTGAAGATACCAACAGGTACACAGATGATCCTCACCATAAAATGATGTTATTCATCACAAAAAACATTGATGACCAGGCCCATGTCCAGGATTATGATTGACAGCGGTTCTATAGTCAACATACTTCTACTTAAGACTATGTCATACATGGGAATAAATCCTTCATGGTTGCATCCCAGTAGCCTTGTCATTTAGGGATTTAATCAGAATGAACAACACCCTTTAGCCTCTATCAAGTTAAAGACCAAGTTTAGACATATCAAAGATTGGACACCTTTCTTTATTATTGATGTAGAAATGGCATACAACACCCTCATAGGCAGACCTTGGATACATAAATATCAAGCAGTGTCATCCACTTTCCACTAGTGTGTCAAGTACCATTGGCAAGACATGCAAGGTACTATTGTTGTTGATAGTAATCTTTTTCGGACAATAGAATCTTACTTCACAGATTCCAACTTTTACCGTAACATTAAGACAAAGGAATCTTTGCAACAACCACCCCAAGCTATTCCAAGAGAAAGTGTGCAATCGACAAAGAAGTTGCACTGATATAAAGTGGGGCAAGATGCTAAGGTCCAAAATAATAAATCGACATTACTACCCAACCATGTTGTGCAAGATCTCATTCTACCATTGGTGTAACTAGCTGACTCTAGAGTGGATGCCTACAGGTCACCTATCATCTTCAATCTCGAAGGGAATATAACACCAAAGGACCAGTCAACCATTCGATCTGAAAGGGCATTAAAGGACACTAATGACTTGTTGCCACATGCTAAGTTGTCTAAGGGATTATTGAAAAGCCTAGGTTTTGATCAGAATGGAGACTAGAAGCAAATATATAAAGGAAAAGAGGTCCTCACTCAAGATTTTGAATGCTTAGTCCTCCATCCCAAGCAAAAAGTGTACAAGAAAGGAGTTGGCAAACAAAAGCCAAGGCGGCTAAAACTCTCAACAAATACCATTGCGATAAGGGATGATTAGGTCTCTAATAATGAGGAGTCTTCAATGGGGTGCCTATTTACAGAGAATTCAATTGACGTAGACTCGGTAATGACCAATGATAAGCCAGTTGCAAATGAGCCAAATGATACTCAGTCCCTAATAGAACCAAATGAATCTCTACTCGAATGTTTATTCATTGAGGATGTAATAAAGAATGGTCATGAAACAACTAATGATGACTTTTTCATAGGGCATCTCAATAGCTTAGCCTCTTACGCCTGCACCTCCAAAACTTGAAGATGGAGGTCAAGCCATGGTCAATGATTTGGTCGAAATAAATCTGGGAACAAAGGATGATCCTTGTCCTATTTTTATCAGCTCTCATCTCTTTGACGAGGAGCGAGCATAATACTTTGAATTCCTAAAAAAGAATCAAGATGTATTTTCATGGAACTACTCATAAATGCCTGGGTTAGACCTAATGTTGTAGTCCATCGCTTAACCATTGACAAATCTCAAAGGCCTGTTAAGCAACACCTAAGGAAACCCCATCATGATATAGCAGATCAAATATAGGGTGAAATAGACAAGCTCGGTAATGCTAAGTTTAAATGGGAAGTTAGGTATCCAAAGTGGCTTGCACATTGTGCCGGAGTAAAAGAAAAATGGCCAAATTAGAGTATGCATTGATTATCGCAACCTAAATAATGCCTGTCCAAAGAATGATTTTTCCTTGACACTCAC
This sequence comes from Platanus orientalis, assembly GCA_025762735.1. Lineage (NCBI taxonomy): Eukaryota > Viridiplantae > Streptophyta > Magnoliopsida > Proteales > Platanaceae > Platanus > Platanus orientalis. The sequence continues at coordinate 5,128 of JAOXJP010296225.1, read as the reverse complement.
AGAGCTCCTTGTTGATGCCACCATAGGCTACAAAGTGCTCTTCTTTATGGATGGGTACTCAGGCTATAGCCAAATCTAAATGAAAAAATAGGATGAAGGAGCCACAGCCTTTTGAACCCCAAAAAGTGTCTTCTGTTATATAGTCATGCCCTTCGGTCTGAAGAATGCAGGTGCTACATATCAGTGAGCAATGAAATGTACATTTAAATATCTGTTACATGTTCCAATTAAATGTTATGTTGATGATCTAGTTATTAAAACTAAGTTGCAACAGGATCATATTCTAGACCTTGATCGAGTCTTCCAGTGGCTTCGGCGACATAGCTTGAAGATAAACCCACTCAAATGTGCTTTTGGAGTATCATTCAAAAAAAAATTGGGATTCATTGTCCAATATAGAGAGACTGAGATTGATCCAAAGAAGATAATGATCATCTTTGAAATGCCTCCTCCTTAAGATATCATTGAGCTCAAACGCCTTCAAGGTCGTTTGGAATATATATGGAGGTTCATATCAAACCTTGCAGGAAGACGTCAACCCTTCTCTAGGCTCATAAAGAAAGGAGTTCCCTTTGTTTGGAATTACGATTGCCAAAATGCCTTTGATAGCATAAAGAAATACTTACATAATCTATCAATTTTAATGAGTTTGGTTCTAGAAAATCCATTACTACTACACATCACCACATTGGATGCATCTTTAGCTACCTTACTCACCCAATATAATGATGAAGGGAAGGAGCATGCACTATATAAACTAAGTAGGATGATGGTTGGAGCTGAGTTGAATTATTCTCCCATCAAGAACATTTGTTTAGAACTAAGCTTCGCCATACAGAAGATGTGACATTACCTACTTTCACCATAGTGCATCTTATTTCTAGGGAAAATCCCCTGAAATAGATAATGAGTTGCCCCTCTCTCAAGGCCGACTTATAAATTGGACCGTCCTTCTATCTGAGTTTCACATTCAGTACATTCCACAATGGGCTATAAAAGGGTAGGCCCTAGCTAATTTTTTAGCAGCACATCCTATCCTAGATGATTCTCCTCTATAGCTTGATCTCCTAAATGAGGAAGTTATGCAGGTCAATATCAAGAAAGAATGGGAGATGTATTTTAATAGTGCATCAAGAGGGCCACCAAGAGCCAAGGTTGACAATGACCATAAGTCATTAGACATTGGTATTTTTTTTGTCACCCCAGATAATGGGATCATAATGCATTCACTCACTTTAAGCCAATGGTGTTCTAACAATGAAATTGAGTATGAAGTCTTGATAGCAGGACTCGAACTCGCCTTAGGACTACCCATTGAGCAACTCATTGTGTATGGTGACTCCGAGCTTGTAGTGTGGAAAATGAATGGACTCTATCATATCAAAAAGCCTATTATCATGCCTTATTTCAAAATGCATAAAGAATTGGCAAGGTTATTCAAAGGCATCTGGATAAGGCCTATTAGAAGAGGCTACAACAGTTAAACTGATGTACTTGCTAGTCTCAGCACTTCCCTCACACATCTAAGGAATAATTACCTCACAATCCATAGAGGTGAAAGATGAGTTATACCATTACTTTGTTGAGGAGGATAAAGCATTGGTTTGTAATCTCGAGCTCCTCGAATTGCAAGAAAAGATCCAAAATGAGGTTGAATTAGAATTATTAGGGAAAGGTTGGTACATTCCAATCATGAAGTATCTATTAAATAGAAAGGAACCTAGTGACCTAGTTTTGCATCCAGAAATAAGATGTCATGCATCAAGGTTCACCCTACAAGATGACTAATTGTATAGAAGGTCTCTTGATGGCATATTGCTTCACTGTCTTTTTGAAGATTAAGCAAGGGAAGTTATGGTTAAAGTTGTAACACTATACACATGTTTAAACGTACCTTACACACGTGTCATATTTATACTATACACGCACAATGTATAAGTTTTATACACACTTAAAACCATTTAAAGGCACATATACTGATCTATAAATTAGCACAACTTTAGAGAGGCACTAACAAAATTTAGGAAGAATCTGTGAGCAAACTTTATGCCATTGGATAGGCACGGAAGTTTAGAGTCCAACAAAATAAATGATGAGCGAATCCAACCCCAAACGAAAAAGATATTGGCATCTTAGTGAAAAGGGGTCAATAGTGTCTCATGAAGGATGAACAATGTTTTGCAATGAAGAGTGCTTCGTAATGAATAGTGTCTTCATGATGAATAGTGTATTTGCGATGAAAAGTGTTTCACAATGAACAATGTTTTTGTGATGAATAGTGTTTTCAAAAAGAAAAAAATTTCTACATGATTAAATCGTGTGGGACTCTCTTTGAACCTATAAATTAGATATGTTTCAACCTAAAGAGACCCAAACACCCTAGAGGAAAGAGGAAGAGATACGAGAGGAAAAACTAGGCTTTGGGATTTTTCTAAAGAATAAAATCTTATGAACGATTCCTCATCAATAAAAAGGTAGGAGACAATTAACTAATTTCATTTTTGAATTCCATAGGTTCTTAAAACTAATCCAAACTTATTTTGTGAAGATATACTCTGGTTTTTAAATCGTTTTAAAGCAAAGATCAAAAGTTTTCCAAGGGGTTTTAAGGTTTCTCAAGAATGTAAAATACTATGATTGTGAAATTCCTAAAATGGATCCTAGAGGGGGGTGAATAGGATCTTTATAAAATATTTAAAATTTCTTTTAAATAAATTATTCTTTTTAAATAATTTATTCAGCCCCAATTTAATTTACTTAATTTTCTTTTAATCAATATGCAGCGAAAATTCTTTTAATTAAGTAAATTGTTTTTCTGTGAATTTATCATAGACCACGGGGCTCCATCATGCACTATAGTGTTACTTATAGCAGAGCGGGAGCAGGGCTGATAAATTCCCTAAGGTTGTTTAAATTAATTCTTTATTAATTTTAACCTTAATTGAAGTCACTTAGTGTCTTGAGTTGTTTTGCACAACCATAGACATAAATAATAATGATAACAAACAACTAAACCACAACACACAAATTTATAGTGTTTTGGCCCTCCAGCCTACATCCACTCTCTAAATGGCTCCCCTGAGCTTATTTAATTTTTATTAATAGTTCTATTAAACTATAACAGACAAATTAATAAACCTAAAATTTAGTTACAAGTAACAGAGAATCCACTCCCTTGTAAGTGCACTCTTAGTGCCTCTGGTGGGCAAGCTCCGTTTAGTGACCCCGATGGACTAACTCACACTTGGTTACTCTGGCAAGTGCTTCATGAACAGCACCTTTGGAGACTCTAGCAAAGGCTGAGAATCCGCCTTTAGTGACTCCAGCAAAGGCTCTTAACAAGTTGAAGATGAAAGAATCTTTGTTATTTAAGATGCCTCTTGTGTAGGCGAATTCAACTTGTAGAAACACTCTTTCTTACTTCCAACAAATATAACTAAAGAATTTTGAGAAGCTTACAGGTGACCTTAGATGAGTTTAACTATATAGAATAACTTTCAAGGTCATAGGCCAACAATGGTTTAACTCATAGGCTAATTGGCTCTTTCTAGCTCTCTTTTACCAACATTTGACTATTTATTCAAGCACAACAGTTCTACATTCATTGGGGTTAGTTCTTCTATTTATAGAGTGGAGAAACCCATCCAAATATCTCCAACGTCTCTTTTCAAATGGTAAGAAATATATCCATTTAAAAATATTGAGCATATATTCTTTCATTTTCAAAAGGATCTCATTGAGCCATTCGATTTGAGTACTTATGGCTCACGAGTGGACACTTGGATCAAAAGATATGACCATTTTAAGTTGAGCCATATTTCTTTTTCAGCACAATTTAATTTTGGTCCAATCTTTATGGAACATTTTGTAGGTTTGGGTTATCCATTTTTAATTCATTTTAAGTCCACTTAAGGTTAGGTCTATACCCAAACACCCCATTACCACTTACCAACATTTTACAATTTTACCCTCAAATTCTGGATGTTGACTTCCTTGAGGTAGCTAACACTTGAGACTTAGGAATTCTTCAACAACGTTTGAAACTCTTTGGCTTGGTCATTCTAGCTTCGAGTCCATCTTCTTAGCACTTTCTCAAACTCTAAAACTTGGACTTACATAGGTATATAATTTATATCATAAAGTCCTATACACATGACCACTACATGTACTTACATTGTTTTGTACATGGACATTGACAATACATAAAACCTAACAGTGACATCCTTAAACATGGGTTTATGTTGGTTAGGAACCAACAAAACTATTTCTTATAGAGATACCTATCTAATGAGTGGTTCACCTTTGATTACTTAATTTTTGTAATCCTCAACAGTCCCTAACATAAATTATAGGAAAAAAAAGAACCTACCATGAGGGATATGTCTGGATTGGGTGTAGCCAATCATGATCACCCATCTATAGGGGTCTATAGCACCAATAGTTCATATGAATGAAAATGAGTTTGACTTTGTTATCCCTAAAATCCTCACCATCTAATCAGGCAGCTAGGATGGTGACTCATGGCATAAGAAAGATAGTTGAGGTTCCATACTTTTGAGATGACATCTAACAAGATAACACCCGGAGTAGTTGAAATGGAATTTCTCCATGGCCACATGACATAAGTTATAGGTCCAGAACAATGGGCAGCTAGCAAGAACACTTCAAGGATTAGTTGAATGAGTATTCTTTAATTGAATGGGGATTGCAAAACATAGGACTAGATGACATAAAAGTAATAAGCATAGATCATGTGATAACTAAATAAAGTTCTATATGGGAGACGTGGTGGAAAATGAAGAAAAAAATGAGAACATGGCTTAAATATATGCAACAATCATAACTACCCATCTATGTCTTCAAATAACAAGAAAAGCAAGGAGAATATGGATCCTGCAATACAAAAAACACAGTTGTCACTACAATAAAAAGCACTTTTATAGCATTTAAAAACGCTCTCTATAGTTATAGTTTACACCATAAATTTACCGCCATAATGTATGGCTGTTAAAAGTGAAAGTTCAGTTTTATCCTAAGGGGGGTGAATATGATTTCTAAAAATTCTTTTAATTAATTTCCCACTTAAAATTCAAATTTGGATATGATTGTAGTTCTTGGAATTTAATGC
>JAOXJP010296214.1:0-18522 GCA_025762735.1 Platanus orientalis | reverse complement strand
AGATAAAAAGTATAGAAGTTGGACTAAGTTAAATTTTATTCATTTTCCTTTAATAATTTTAATGAATCTTTAACATGCATCATTATTATTGTGGTTTTCCCTTTTATTTCTAGTAGAAAGTAGAATCTTGCGATCCTCGTTCTGATCCATGAGGCCACCCCATTGATCCTATGTAGGATATTGATTTTAACAACCTTGCCCGTTTGACCATCAGCGGACGTTGGCACAGGTTAGGGGTCAGCATTTAAAATCCTCACCGGACCTGATTGGATAGTCTGGCTTGAGGTTGGATTGGTTTGGGCTTGGGTTGGTGACAGTCAACCTGACTTAACAACCACACGGGTTGCAACCCTACTTGGTGATAGAGCTATAGGATTCATAGATGAGCATAGGGCCTTCAAAACTTGCCATTTGTTTCATGTCCAGAGAGAATTGAGATCTACAGCTAGATGGGTCCCAACTAAAAGATTTTCTACTAAAAAACAGCATGGTCAAATGAATTTTCAACCAGCTGATCTAAGCATTATTTTTTGGACCCTTTTGAAGCTCTAAGGCCCTCTCTGGTTGCCTTGAATTCAATAGAAATGGATTGAAAAGAAAAGAAAGGAAACTTACACAAGAAAATAAAAGAAATGAAAAGAAAAATCTGTAATTTTTTTTTCTTTTCCATGGTTGTTTGGTTGCCAAGAAAAAAACTAATGTGTCACAAATTTCATGAAAAATGGAGGATTTTCAGGCAAGAGTTGTGTGAAACTAATATGGTAGCAGACAAGAAAATAATTAATAATGTGAGAAATTTTCAAAAATTGAAGATTTTTGGTTCTTGGCAACCAGCTTGAAAATAATTTTCTCGAGAAACTGTTGCCAGAATCATGAGAACACCATTTCATGGCAACCAATAGGGCCTAAAAGGAATTTCTGTTGACTGCTCATACGAATCTAGAGAATATAGATGGTTGGAATCATATTATGTGCCATAGCATCCGATTGTGAGTTCTGATCCTCTTATCACGAGACACATGACAATTCTACGAGACCTATAACCCAAAACCCAAGATACTGCCATAACATTATAGGAACTAATATATATACTACTTTTGCTTTTGTTGGCCAGAGGAGTTAAAGAAAGCGAATGAGATCTTTCATTGAGAATATTCATTTTCTAAATTAATGAATAAATTGTTGAAATCTATATGATGAAGCCCATAAAAGGTTTTTGGGGTTTAAGCTACCTCCATTTAGTAATGCTTATGAAAAACAAAATTTTGGATTGGCCTCACTTTTAAGGCCATGCTACTTCTGGCCTTGCCATATATAACAAGAAATTTCCTGTACCCTATATGCCGAGGATATATATTTTTTAATTTTCTAGAGCTGGACCAGGTCTTTGGATTTTATTGGTGAGCAATTGCCCCAGCCTAAGCCACTGCATTGCCATCCTTACTGATTCTCAACAGGTTAGGTTTCTTCTTCTTCTTCTTTTTGGGTAAAGAGTCTGGTATCCTACTTGTAGTTTGTAAAAAGGACAGGTATCAATAACCAGGGGTAGAGTGATAGAAGAATTAAATAATCAAAAGCACCTTTGGTTGCTCATTATATAATGACAAATCTACCCCAATGTATTGATATGTTGTCCTCTTTATAACTTAGTAACTGCCCTCCTTGAATTTGATTTCAACCCCTTTAAAATTAATTTCTTAGTGTTTACGGATGTGACAGTTAGTGTAATGCCTCTAAACCCATACCTCACCAAGGCACCGGATCTTGAAGTGTTAGACTTCTAGTCACATGACACTTGCAAAAAAAAAAAAAAAATACAACACATGACAGTGTAGTTTTGGGTCCATTAATAGGAATTTTCAAGTCCATACAACATGATAACAACTATAAAATGGTATCCATAGACAAAAACTAGACTAAAATGATTTCATTTATATATAAACTGTAGTTCAGTACAAAATATCATGTATTCCTATCCCACATGCGGGATATAAATAGAGCCAAAACTGTACAAAGTAAAACTCTAGTCTATTTGCGCTAGATTATAAAATACCATATCTACTTGTGAACCTGACTGTATACATGAGGTCTCAAGTTACAGGATTTTGCTCCATGTGGCAAGAGAATGACTCATAATCTGCGAGGAGGAAATTGTGGGGTGAGTTTGGAGAAAACCTAGCAAGTTAATCCAATTTTCTACAAGTTTATAGTAAGAAAAAACAAGATAAAAAATAATATTCAATTAATCCAATAAAAATACAATTGGTAAAGATTTATAATACCGATGTTTAAGAAATGATATGCAATTGACGTACTATGTAAAGTATCAGTCATTACTTGCACTGGTCTCGCAACTACAGGTGCTGATACGTGATAGATGGGATATAGTCCTAACCCTTGGCCGTTTGTACCAAGTGGCTGAATCATCAGTCCTAACTTTGGGCATTGAGCACAAGGTGGCTTCTTACCAGGCTCTAACCCGCGACTCTGATTAGGCACCCCAAGTCGATACCACAACAACAAGTAAAACCATATATAGTAGGAAAATAATTCATATCGTTTAAATAAATATGTATCATGTCAATATAAAATCATGAATAATGCTAGATGCAAGTAATGCAATTGTAACTACATCATTCTTTTTTTTTCTTTTTATGCTCTTTATAGGGAAGTACCATTTTCTTTTTATGCTTAATCAAAAGCATACATAAGTTTATGTCATGCAATGCTATGCATTACAAAAGTGTTAACTACCATCAACAATACAATGCAGTTTTAATATCTTTTTCTCTTAATAGTGTTTATACATATTGAAATCATTCCAACCAACATAAGTCATTTAATATAAAAGTAATTTGTGCATTTTTAATATAGGAGCATACAAATAAATAAATGCATAATTCTATGTTATGCAATGAAAAATAAACGACATGTACTCAATTCATTATTAAACATTATAACTAATCTCCTAAGCCTAAAGACTTAACCCCTCTAGCTACGAAATGTAGGTGTGGTTACCTATTCTTCCACCCTAGGTTATTTTTCGGGTTGACCCCTTGGTCTTTTCCTATGGGCTGACTACTCTAGTCTCTCCCTACGGACTGACCCCATGGTTTCTCTCGAAAAACATGTCGTTTCCTTTGGAATTGCAACTAGCGTGACATCTTCTATTCGAGCCTAAGAACCCCTAAACTTCCTATTTCTAAACCTAACTTGGTGTACCTTCTTCTATACTCTAAACCCCTTTAAGATCATTCACAATAAAAGCAAAACCATGTAATATAGATAAACCTTTTAAAAAAATTGAAATACTAATTTTATTTTGTAATTTTAAGAAAAACCCTAATTTATTCCATGCATACATTCATATCATATGTCAAACAAACTCTATCAAATGTGGGGATGCAAATAAATCATTATATTTACCTATATAGGCATGAAAGTAGCTAGGTTTAGAACTATAATAAAATGCATCATATTTACTTTTAACTAAAATAAAAACAATTTAAACCTTATAGAGTAAGAACAATATCTATAAATGAAAACCCTAACCATAAACATGAAGAATAAAGGACTAGTTACCATTTCCTATGCAAGAAGGCCTTTTTAAGAGCTTCAAAGGCCTCAATCTATTCTCTTCCTCTTCATTTCCCCCCTCTTAACCTAGGGTTTCTTCTGTTGAGTATTGTTAGTTCCATGCCAGAGAATGTGGTGGTACAAGTGTGCGTGATCAACTGCTAAATGAAAAATAAAACGTCTTGCATAAAAAACAAAGGGAAGCTGAGGCAAACAAATGATTCAAACAAGTAAAACTTGATGTGACCAACAAAGCTTAGGTTTGTGGAATTAGAGCTCACCCACACAACCATAGAAAAAGCCCTGCAGCAAATCCAAAAGGCCTAAGTGGAGAACAGGAAAAAATACGCAAAAAATGCAAATATGGATTTTGGGACCGATCCCCATTTTTTAAGGATTGGTCATGCCAGACCAGTCACAATTTAACTGGGATCGGTCCCTAGTAGCAGAAACAAAAAAATTTTAATTTTCAAAGTTGCGAATCTTGGACTTTAATGCAGATCTTGTGACCATTTGAAAGATGAAACCCTAAGTTTTTTTTTTGGTTATTTAAGGACCCTAAAAGTGTTGAAAAATGTGAGAAAATTGAACGACAATATAACTCATTAAAAGGGAAAATGGTTGTCTGAGAATTGTCATTGCAAAAGATTCTTGAAAAATAACCGTGCTGTATACAAAGGGGCTATTAGGAGCGTTCCACATTGATTGCCTTGAAGTGGAGGAATGTGACTCAGGTTCAGACCCTCAAATCCCTAGAGAAAGCTTTAAGAGTAATCAATCTCCTAGGTATTTTAATACTGTGGTGTTTGAATTTATTTTATCCGTTACACAACATTATTGCTGCACATATATTTAAACTAAACGGATAAAATACATGAGCATACTGTGATCCTTTAATTAAAATCTGCTTACTGAGAAGCATTATTAAAATAAGAGATTTGACTCTTTGTCTGAATTGATCTGATCTGGAAAATACGCCTACCAAAAGGCAAGTATATGCATGAAAGTTAAGTAATTAATTTTCTAATCACTTAGTAAATTTTGTGTCTTTGTCGGAGTCATCGGAGACATTCTTTAACCCTTGCCGGAGACACCGAGGGTTGACACTCAGTTTGTCAGAGTCACCAAACTGTTAGTAGTGTAGGTTTTTGTGATTAATTTTCCTTGTAATCTGCAGTTATTATTAATAAAATTAATCTGCTTTATGAGGAGCTTTCTACAGTGGACATAGGCACTCTTGTTGAACCACTTTAAAAGGAGGTGTCTATTTGTCTGTGTGATTTTCATGTACATCTTTATTTATTTTGACATCCTAAAATCTTATAGTGAATAATTGTTATTTGAATGGTGATTGCACTTTGATAACAAGTTTAAATAAATAAATTATAGATAGGTCAAATAAAAATTGTAACATCCTATTCATCCCCCTCTAGGATAATGGGATTGGAATTTCATCTTCCTTTCTCACTCTCTCTCCCTTTTTCCCTTTCTTTCGTTTCGGTTTTGGTCAACTAAGGAAAACAAAACACTCTTCGGGTTTTTTTTGTTTTGTTTTGTTTTTCTTTCCAAAAATACCCTTCACTGGTTTGGGGTATTACAAAGATTTATGAAGAGGGTTTATGAAGCAAGGCTCCAAATGGAAGCATTAGGAAGCTAATCCAATAAAATCCTATGCCTACAACTGCATACTATCCAGTACATTACTTGTTTCTAGGTGCTCAATCAAAGAGAGTTGATCATTGATAATTGAAGCATGATGCTATTAGAATCAACCTTATGGTTGCCTATTACGTATTGATTTGTTTAACTACCAACTTACTAGTCACTATTGTTTTGTTCTCTACCTTGTACTTATTATTAATTGTGGACTACTACATACCTATTAAGTCTTCGAACTCAGGTAATCTAACTTGCAGCCCAATCTATACAACACCTATACTTACTATTTTATCATAAAATACAATCCACACTTCTTAGTTTTTTACCCTTGTTGTTTCTCCATTGGATAGACCCTGTTTGGCTTCAACTTGACCTCAAACTTTGACCTAAACTTACTCCACATTAGCATAGAAGGAATCACCTGAAAGCCTCTTAAACTAACTGTATTTTAATACTAAATACCTTTTAGACCCTTGTTGTTCAATTTAAATTTTAAACCTGAACCCATACCCATGAGCCTTCACACACCCTCATCTTCAATCCCTTATTTTAGTTATCTTTTGGTATAATCCTTTAATGCATAATGACTAACCACTTTCTTTAAAAGCTTAAACTAATAGAGGGTACATCCCAGTCTAGGCTAGGTTCTTGGCTAAACCATCCTTTGTGGGCCTCATCTCTCATAACTCCCACCTCACATGAGTTGCCCCACCCTCTGTGCCCCCATCTCCCATAGGCTACCCTATTTGAGCCCAGTATAAAAATGCCCCTGAATTAATCACCCCAGTGAGGAGTTTCGAACATGATAGTTCCTACTCTGATACCACTTTAATGCGGGCCAACTAACCACTTTCTCTAATTGCTTGAACTGATAGAGGGTGAATCAATTTCTTTATCTTATATCCCAAGCCTTCGGCAGAATCCTCTTTTGTGGGCCCCACTTCTCATGGGTCCTGCCTCACATGGGTTGCCCCACCCCAAGTGTGTCCCCGTTTCTCACATGTTGCCCCACTTGAGCCTGGTGTAAAAATGCCCCCGCATTACTTAGTTTAAGCTTTGGCCTCCAAATTAGGTTCCTCTTGTCCATCTAATTTAGTGCTACTGCAGCACCTATGATATCACTTCGATGTTATTGATTTCTCCTAAACTAACGTTCCTTACGTGATACTCATTTAATAAATTCTAAAAATAGTTCCCCCACCTTTCTTTAATCTTTTCGTGTTTTGCTAAAAAAATTTAATCATCACTCTTAATGTATCTAACATAATTGAGGTCTTTCTGTTTTTTCTCTATCATTTTAGGTAGTTTATATATCTCCATATTACCATCCTTACTACCTAGCTTCTCTTAAAGTTGATACACCTTATATTTAGCTTAACTTATTGCTTTCTTAGCTTCTTTTTTTTTGTGGCATTTTGTACCTTTCTAATTTTTCCTTGCTCCTAGTAGTTTGTGAAACTTTATAACAAGCCCTATTAGTTTTAAAAAACATGTTTTAACTTTATCATTCCACCACCAAGTTTCTTTAGATGATTGTACTTTCTCTTCAAACAACTCTTTTGCTACACTTTTGGTATAAACAATTATTCATTCCACTTGACATTCTTCTTCCGAATTCCATCTCCCTTCATTTATTAAGTTATTTCTAAATTGTGGATTTCCCCCTTTTAGGTTTCATCATCTAGTTCTTTGGAAATTAATCTCTTTCTCTTCCATCTCTATATACAAACATTTGAAACCGCTAACTTATGTTGTGTTACAATCCTTACATGTTGATCATCTTATCCTCCTACTGAGGAGAAAATCTATCTTGCTCATATATATTCCACTTTTAAAAACCACTCAATGTTATCCTCTCTCGTATCTTCTATTAGCTTTCCCTAAATCTTCATTAAATTGCCTTTTTATAAATATTTTTTCCCTCAGGAATTCCTTGAGTGAATCCATCCATGTTTTCCCAAGGTTGTTTCTTTATTGTTTCACCTGATTCTACTTGAGGTGCTTGTGTATTAATTATTATTAATGAGGATGTATTAGTTATGTTAATTATTCATTTTTCTAAAATGTTTAATGGATACTTTCTATTTCCTATTATTAATTTTTTTTGAGAGAGAAAATGAATTTATTGAAAGATCCAAAGCGAAACAAATTGAGCCAAAAGGCAAAAACAAGAAGAAAACAAAGAAGAAACAAGAGAAAAGAGACCAACCTAGCCCAAGGAACCCAAAAAGAGTAAAGAAAGGCTACATATTACCACCAACAGAAATACCCTCCCAAGCAAACTCACTACTTAGCCTCATAAAAAAATGGGGAAGTAGAAGCCCAATATCTAAGAGGTGATCATAAACCTTGTTAGTAAGCCTCTCAGGCTCTCACACATAGTGATTTTATCATAAAAAAATCAGAGATTCATTTCCTTCTAGCTAATAGTGGCTCTAGGGAGGAATTACCTACCTATTCCTACTTAAGGCACGTATGTACTAATTATGTTAATTATTCCCTTTTCTAAGACAAAATTAATTGATTTTATCTTAACACAATTTTTTTTATTTACAATTTCATCCTTTGTATCGTTATCTACTAATAAATCTACCAAATATCTTTTATTAACTTCTCATGTGTATCAAAGCTTATAACCATTAATTATTAACAATTGTGGCCTTGCTCAACTCATGGACTAGCCATTGTACACTTGTCGGCTTTGCTCTACTCATTGCACTTAGTCCCTAAACCCACTTGAGTTACTTGTGGACTTAGTCCACTTTGGTCCACTTGTGCTACTTGTGGACAGATTGGGCCACAACCACAATTGTGCTAAGTTTAAAATCTTTGATTGTTGTCCCATTGCTTTTATATGTGATTTTTTCACTTAAACTAAAGAGCGATCTTGATGCCCCAGAACTTGCAAAAGAATAGTTAGAGAAGATGGGGCCAATGCTCAAAAATGATATTATGATGGCTATGATGTGGACATCAGCACCACACTGCTAGGGTGTGCTAGTGGAGGAGGAGGATTGCCCCTTTGTCATTGTAGTTTGAGCAGCTTGAATCCATGTGGGGCCCACATGTGTACAATTGTGAAGGACCTTTATTTGGACATCACATGAAGCATTATTGGAGTCATTCTAGTCTTTACTGTTTTATGTTTTTGCTATATGTAATCATAGGACATAGATGGCGTTAGAGTTTTTTATTATAGGTATTTTTGAGAAACACATGTATTTAGACTTTGTTTTATATAATGATCAATGAATGAATAAAACTTTGGGAGGCACGACTGCTGCTTTCTTTTGCCCTATCCAGAGATTGGAGACCTAGGTGAGATTCTTAGGGTTTGGAAGATTCTTGTTGGTTAAAGGCCACCCCCTTGGATTCTTTTGTGAGAGACTATTGAACCAAGTACTATCTTTCTATCTTCTCTCTTTTCTTTGATGTTTTTGGTGTTTGGTGATTACAAGGTTGAAGATTGGATTTTTTTTCCCTAACCTAGACTCGGATATATAATCCATATGCACCTCGGATTTGGATCGTTATATTACATTGATTCGAAAACAAATGTTCCCATAACAATATCTCAATCATGAGACAAAATTATATGGTCCAATAATCCACTAATTCACAGTTTCAAATTACTTTAAGTCCATTTAATTTCAATAATTAGAGTTCAATAGTTTATGGAAGCATATTCACAATTCTTAGTTTGATAATTGCGGAAACGTACATCAATATTCAATATATCTCACAATAGTCCAATAATCAATAAGTTGCAGCAGATAAAACCATAAGCTAATATAGTAAAGTCAATGGTCTATATCAATGGGCTACCCTCTCACCCAAATCATAAACAAGAGAAATGGATATCCAGTATACAAAAAGTATGGACCTAAAATAAAAGGGTCTTAAAACATATCTAAAACAATAATGAAGAATAAAAGGAAAAACTGATGATGTCATTGCAAGTCTCTTGGATGAAGGACCTGCAATAATAGTCAATCTAAAAAACAAAATGATTGGGTTAGTCCTAACTTGTAAGCAATTTAATTGACTACAGACAATATGAAACAAAACATAAATCTAAGTACTAGCATGTCTAAAGGTTAATACATAACTATACAAAGATTGAAATATTAATCATAGTCATGCTAGTACAACTAAACAACAATTAAATATCAAATTAAAGTTAAAGGTTCAATATAAAGTTCTAAGTTCAAATAAAGAATTCTAATTTCATAATTTGAAGTTTAATGCTAAATATTGAATAAAAATTGATGTCTAAATAAATAATTCAACATGGAGATCAAAGCTCATAAGTTTGATGACATATGTTTGTCTCAAAGGATCCGATGTTTAGTGATTCAGAGTATTTAGAGTTCAATGTTTCAAAGTTCGATATACAAAGTGTTCGAAGTTCAATATTTAATATTCTAATGGTTTGAGGTAAAGTAATCGTATGCTTTAGTTAATCCCATGGGCAGAGTCCTGACTTATGCTAAATCACATGAGTAACGCCAATGTCCTTATTGTATCCCTAAGGGTAGGGTCTTAGTCTTCTGATAATCCCTAGAAGTAAGACCAATATCCATGAACCAATGATCATATCCAAAATACTTTCACACTTAGCCTTGTGAGTAGGCCCAAAGAGTTAAAGACACACTTAGTCCAGTGTTAATGCCCACATAATCGATGGTTACACTTAGCCCTGTGATGGGACCCAAAGTGGGTCAAAGGTTTAAAGTTCAATGAGGTGCACATCAATAATTTTGAAGGTTCACATAGTTTCGATAATTAGAATGCTTCAATAATATATAAAACACACAAAGTCTTAGCGTTGCCATGATTCAATAATTTTAAAGGTATATGATTCACTTAGATTCGATAGTACATGATTCAATATTCATAAGACCAGAGTCACAATGATTCACTAGGATTTCACATGGATCAATGATTCAAAGCATGTAATAGGATTCGATGGACCACATAGTTCATATAATCACATAGAAGACATAGAATTAATAATATCAATGAGTTCAATATAAATTTATAGAAATTCAGAAGTTTAAATGAGTTTACAATGAAACTAATCGTAGGGATCATCCAAATATCATTTCCAGTGTTCCAAACAAATGGCAAAACAAGATTTCTTTTCAAATTGATCATTAATAATGTAGATCTTAAATGATTCACAATTTCACATAGATTTTCAAGGATTCACATAGAGAAAATTCATATTTCACATTATCTAAAGGATTTCATGAATAAAATCAGTCCCCACAATGTTTAAGAACAATAATCTTTCACAATATATGTGTAGATCTAAAGATCAAAGAAGATTTAATGGTTCAAAGCATGGATATATAGAATTTTTAAAGATTCCAATAATAAATGGATTGTACCAAGTATAGAGAGTAAAATACTTTCGAATTAAGCTACAATTCATGAATCTAGCATGATTCAATGGATTAAATTCAAAGATTTTCAATAATCTCAAGGGATTCCATGGATAACATTACATAATTTGAAAATCAAAAGAGAAAAACACATCACATCACCCATAGTAAGCAAGATTATTTACTATCTCTTCAATTCCTTGCTTCTTGCACAAGCTTCTACCTTGTTCTACAATATTAAAGTAGATCTAACATCAAATGAATGAAACTAAGATAAACAATGAGAAAAATCACTTGATTTAGCAAAAGCTTCCAAGATAGATTGAACTTATCAAATTAGGAAAGAATTTTCCCTCATTTCTTTTCAAATCTTTCAATTCTCTGTCTCTATCTTTGTCTCTCTCTTCTTTTCTATATTTTAAAATGTGTAATAGACCCAAATGAGGTCACAATATGATTATATTTCATTACAAATGTGATCCCACTCGTGTGAGGGTTGAATAGAATGGAGCCACGTCATTTCCATACGTGCACCTTTTATTTTTCTAGATTTACGAGTCATGATCGGTCATGATTGTGATTGGTCAAGACTGTGATCGGTCAAAAACCTTGTGATTGGTCACAATTGTGATCAGTTATGGGTTTTCGTGATTGGTCATGTGTAGATCTGAGCACCTGTGTGTAATCGGTAAGAGTTTCGTGATCGGTCATGGGGTTTGTGATCGGTCATAGGGTTTGTGATAAGTCACACTTAGATTTTGCTGAATTCTTTGATTTCCTTCACCTTGGGTTTCCAAAGTCCAATCCAAGTGGTTCAATGGTCCTCTAATTTACCTTAAACTATGTCTAGGTCACTTAAACATTGAGGATGATCCTTGTACTCAAAATTACAAAGGGGTTCAAATTTGACGCAAATTGTTGAGTCCTGATTTCCCCAAACTTTCTTACTAATTTCGGTGCGAGCTGTTACACTAAATCCCCAAATCCTGAAATAAACAAACCATTATTGTTTTCCTGTTTTTCACATGAATTTTTTGATCTTATCCTCATACACTTGCTGTTTTGTTATTCCATAAATTTTCTGGGTGAACTATAGAAAATTGTGGGGTTCCAAATACTACAATTTTTTTTTCTTGGACACCCTTCAATCCAATCAATCAAGATTATTACTGCAAGCCTTTTTCTTGACATTCCATACCCTGCGGCCATAAAAACTGACCTCAAATGTTTCTTTTGTAAACTCCTATCCTGTGGTTATAAAACCAGCCTGAATTCCTTTGTTTATTAATCCCTATAGCCAGCCCTTGAATCCCTTACATTTATGTAGTTTTAGACCTTTAAATGGACAGTTTTATAATCAATGAACTGCAACTTGATATTTTGAACTAGAGTTAATAGTTTCTTTTTAAATCTTTATTATTTATGGTCACCTTTGGACCCTAGTATCATCATTCTATCAATTCTTTTTACTATTGGATTATTTCGTCTTTATTTAAAGATTCTCTCATGGTTCATTGATGCTGAATTTTCAATTCCAATGTTTGGTATAACACATTAAACTTTGTTTTGAATACTTTATGAGCTCTTTAACTATGGGCGTGTGCCCAGTTGAGCCCTAACTAATTACTTATTGATACTTGCGTTGAGCATGACAGAGAATAGGAATCTAGGCTATACTTCTTTATTACTTTGAATAATTTCCCTTTGATCTCAACATGGTATTATGATTACATGCATCCTACATCAGACCCCTACTCTACTCCTTATGGTACAACACTTTATATCCTTATCTATACTATATGGTTATTTTCCCTCTTGGTTATATAAACTATGAGAATTATAATCTTTAAGTCCGGAACTATACATGTTATTGTCTTTTGACTTTTTCTTACATACCAATAAGCTAAGTGCAATGTTATATTTTTGGTTAGAAAGAACATCCAGTGGTCATAGTGATCCAAAGATTTTCCTTCAATTTAGGTGGGAAGTAATTCTCATCAATTTAGATCCTGAACTGATTCTGTGGGGCCCATTAGTGATACTTGAACTGAAAACCTAGATATGTTGATTACATTCTACCTTCTTTTATTATTATTCTTAATTGTAGAAAGGAAAATTTTGTCATCTACAATACCCAACCTTTACATACTTGCAAATAGAAAAATGTTAAATCTAAGTTCATGTCCTTAGACCAGAAACAAAAGTTTCAGGCATAGTTCATGTCTTTATTTGGTTACAGATAATGAAGCATATCTCAGGGATTGATCCTTGATGTGCATCATGTCTTTGGACCATAGATGGGGGCCATGCCATGATGATTAAATGCTATTACATGCAGTTGCAGGTTGAATATTTATTTTTCATTTTTTAGGTTTGTGTCTAAGACTGTTGATCCGTTTTATCGGAATCCTTTTGGCTTCGTTGATATTATTCGCCATTATATTATTTGCTGCTGTTATAACCGTTATCTAAAACATAAATATTTTTTTCTTCAAAGGCTAAAAATATCCAACTATGTGAAAAGTTGATAGGTGCCTCAAAAAGCTGATAGGATATGAAATGCCGATTAGGCTTGTATAAAGCCAATTTAATGATTGATTTTTGGTGACAACCAACTCACTTTTCAAGAATTTGATTGGTTGAAAGAATAATGATAGTCAATGTGATGCATTGAAGCAAGTTGCAAAATCGTTCATGGAACATATTAGTCATAAGAAGTTAAAATTGGCTCCTAATCTTTGAACGGCCATAACTTTTGCTCCTGATATCCGATCGTGACCCACAAGTATTTGACATGGCCAGCTTGATGAGCTCCATAACATCTTAAACTAAATTTCAGTTTGTGGTTCAGAAAACCCCAAAATCCATTGTTTAACCCTCAATCGACCCATTTTTGGTATTTTTTGTTATTTTGAGAAACATCCAATTGTCGTATATTTTGGGGGATATTCGATGCAACTCCTTTTAGGAATATCTTAATTATTTATCTTAAGTATATTGGAGTGATTTTGAGTATATTTCAAAATTTTCTATTTTTAGTAAATTTTCCTTTTTTTTAGAGATTCCTAATGTTGTAGGGAATCAAAGCTATTTAGGAAGTTTCCATTTTAGGTCTTGAAGCCTTCACTCTATAAATTTGTCATTGTAATCAAGATAAGGTATTCATTGAGTTATTGAATAAAGTTTGTTTGTTGAGATTTGTTCTCTTTTAATTCTTGGTATTTTCCTTTCGGAAAAATCAACAAGTTCTTGTCCTTCGTATTTTCAATTGCGAAAATCAATAGGTTCTTGGAAGGTTGTTCTCAATCTATTTGTGAGATTCATCCCTTATGCTCGAATTGGTATTAGAACTAGCGTTGATTTTTCTACACCATGCCAAGGAGACGAGCAAGTATTCGTGAAGTTCTTCTAGATGAAGTGCACGAGCATGATGATATCACACGATTGGCTCAATAGTTTGATGAGAGGCTGGAGATGTTGATGTAACAACTATTGCAACAACAACAATTGACTCAGCGGATGGCATCCTTACAAATTGTAGTAACTGGGAATCAACGCCAAAATTGACTACTAAATCCATGTTCTATGGTAGAGGAGGATATCAACGATGACCTAGATAACCCCTTTGTAAAGTGTGAACCAAGGAGGAGGCTAATGGTGGAAACCCCCCTAAGAGAAAATCACAATTCTAGGTGATGAGAATCTGGGTGGAAGATTAAAATCCCTAAGTTCCATGGGAGTTTATAGCCAAAAGAGTTCTTTGATTGGATGATTATTATTGAGGATGTGCTAGACTTCAAGGAGGTGCCTAATAATAAGTGTCTTCAATTGGTTATGATGAGGTTTTGTGGGAGAGCCGTTGTTTAGTGGTAGCAGATTAAGCTTATCTAAGCCCGACGTGGCAAGACCAAGCTAGAATCATGGGGAAAACTCAAGAAACATATGTGTTGAGCCTTTTTTACCATATAACTATACAAGGTTGTTATACCAATGACTCCAAAACTTGTGGCAAGGCATGAAGACGGTTGATGAGTATACCAAAGAGTTTTACCAATTGGTTACTCG
This sequence comes from Platanus orientalis, assembly GCA_025762735.1. Classification (NCBI taxonomy): domain Eukaryota; kingdom Viridiplantae; phylum Streptophyta; class Magnoliopsida; order Proteales; family Platanaceae; genus Platanus; species Platanus orientalis. Next base: position 3,835 of record JAOXJP010296214.1, on the reverse strand, counting down.
TAATGATTTAGCCGACAAGAAAGAGAAATTGGTGTCTCGGTATATTGGAGGTACGCGACAATAGTTCTAAGATACTTTAAACTTATTTGACCCTTTCTCAATTTTTGAAGCGCATTAATGAGCAACAGATGTGCCAAAGAGGACCTGGTAGCAATCTAATTGGCTAGAACCATGTTAGCATTCACCCCTTAACCCGGGCAACAAGCCAACAAGATGTTACTGGTAAGCCAGTTAGCTGTGGTCCACCAAATTGGGCTTCAGCCCCAGGCACAGAAAAGTGCTTTAAATGCGGTGAATCAGGTCATAGATTCACTACATGCTGAAATGGTGATCGTGCATGAAAGAATTTATTTGTAGAAACTAATGCAGTTGATGATAAACAACTTGGTGACCTTGAGCAAGATCTTGAATTTGACATCGATGATGTCGATCCACAACAAGAACAACAAGAAGAGTATGTTGCGGGTGATCAAGGACAATCATTGGTTGTGAGAAGGGTGTGTTTCACCCCAAAAGCAATAGATGGAGAGAGTTGGATTTGGAAGAATATATTCTATTCAACTAACATTATTGGGGGAAATGTTTGCCACCTCATCATTGATTTAGGAAGTTGTGAGGACCTTGTGAAGGAAGAAGTGGTTCAAAAACTGAAGCTGGACACCACACACTATCCAAATCCATACACTTTATCATGGCTTAAGAAGGGCACCGAGGTAAAAGTTTTTAAACGTTGCTTGGTAAATTTTTCCATTGTCTCAAAATATAAGGATAAAGCATGGTGTGATGTTGTCAATATGGATGCTTGTCATATTCTATTGGGTAGACCTTGGCAATTCGATAAGAGTGCCACCCATGATGGGTGCAAAAATAACTATAGTTTCATGTAGGATTCTACCCACATTATTTTTATGCCCTTCAAGGAGACTATACCAAAACCACCAGATAAAGAGAATTCCAATCTCCTATCATTACACAAGTTTGTAGGGGAGATGGAACAATTCGGGATGGTTTATGTGTTAGTAGGGATAGATAATACGGAAAATACTATGATTCTAGAACTTGTCAAATCTCTCATTGATGAGTTCCAAGATGTGTTCCCTAGTGACCTACCCAATGAGTTGTAACCTTTAAGGGACATACAACACCGGATTGATTTGGTACCAAGTTCCAATCTTCCCAATTGATCACATTGTCGGATGAGCCCTACGGAGCATGAGGAACTTTGATGACAGATAGAAGAACTCTTATCTAAGGATCATATTCAGGAGAGTCTTAGCTTATATGCAACACCTGCTTTGCTCACGCCTAAGACAAATGGTGGTTGGCGTATATGTGTAAACAACCGAGCTATTACTAATATCATGGTTAAATACCATTTTTCTATTCCATGATCAGATGATTTATTAGATCAGTTATATGGAACTACTGTGTTTAGTAAGCTAGACCTGAAGAGTGGCTACCACCAGATCCAAATTCGTCTAGGTGATGAGTGGAAGACAGCCTTCAAGACTTGTGAAGGTCTATATGAATGGCTAGTGATGCCTTGCGGTCTTTCTAATGAGCCAAACACATTTATGAGGTTTTTCATCATTTCATTGGTACTTTTATAGTTGTTTACTTTGATGATATCCTGGTTTACAATGCTAACTACAACATATATATTCAACATCTTCAAGAAGTTTTGTTGGTTTTACGCATGGAGAAGCTTTTTGCAACACTCAATAAGTGCTCCTTTATGACAAATTGTGTGTTATTCTTTGGATATGTTGTATCTAAGGATGGTATTTTTATGGATGACTCGAACATAGAGGTGATAAAGTAGTGGCCACAACCATGTAACCTTCATGAAGTGTAAAGTTTTTGTAATGTAGCATCTTTCTACCATTGGTTCATTCCCACTTTAGCACCATTATGGCCCCAATTAAAGATTGTATGAAGGCTAGAAAATTTTCACGGTCCGAGGATGCTAAGACTATCCTCCTCTGTATCAAGCAAAAGTTGATTTCAGCATCAGCTCTTACTGTGTCCAACTTTGCATAACCATTCAAATTACATTGTGTTTCTTTCAATGTTGGCATTTGAGAAGTTCTATGTCAGAATGGTAGATCTATTGCATTCTTCAGTGATAAGTTGAATGGGGCTAGGCTGAATTATAACACTAATGATATTGAATTCTATGTTGTAGTTCAAGTGTTGAAGCACTGACATTATTACTTATTTCATAGTGAGTTTGTTTTATATTCTAATCTTGATGCTCTGAAACATATCAATATCCAAGAAAAGCTTTCTTTTTAACATGCCAAGTGGGTTGCATATCTACAAGAGTTTTCCTTTGTTCGTAATCATAAGTTTGGTGCTCAGAATTGTGTAGTGGATGCTCTTAGTCGCCGAACTTCTTTACTCACTATTATGTGCACTCAAGTACATGGCTTCGATTCTTTTTAAGAGTTACTATCTATTGATTCATATTTTGTAAGTATTATGGAAGATGTGTTGGCAGACTATAGATCGGATTACTTTTTGCATAATGGATTTCTCTTTAAGGGGAATCAATTATGTGTGCCAAATTCTAGTCTTTGGTTGAAGATTATTAAGGAGTTATATAATGAAGGACATGTGGGGCAGGACAAAACACTTCAATTTGTTTCTTGATCTTATTTCTGGTCAAATATGCATTAAGAAGCATGCTAGTTTATAAATGGTTGTCGTGTTTGCCAAGTATCTAAGGGAAAAACAACAAATGTCGACTTATACATGCCTTTGCCTATTCCAAAGCAGTCGTGGTCTGATATTAGTATGGATTTTGTCTTGGGTCTTCCTCATACACAATAGGGTATGGTTTTCATCTTCATCATTGTTGATTAATTCTCTAAGATGAAACATTTTATTGCTTGCAAGATGACGACGGATGTCATGCATGTGGCATAACTTTATTTTTTAGAGGTTTACCGTCTTCATGGGCTTTTATCTATTATGTCAAACAGAGACATGTGATTTATTAGTCACTTTTGGAGAAGCTTATGGCAACTTGCTCATAACAAAACAGATTTTAGCAGTGCCTATCATCCCCAAACCGATGGTCAGACAAAAGTTAATCATTCGTTGGGTGATCTTTTACTTACCTTGGTTGGGGATCACTTGAAGTCATGGGGTCACAAACTTTTTCATGCTGAATTCGCATTCAACCATTCTATGAATAGGAGTACTGGATTCATTTCGTTTCAGGTTGTTTATGGCTTAAACCCGATATATCCTATTGATTTGACACCTATACTAGATTTAATGCAATGCAATGGAAAGACTGAAAATTTCATGACACAACTCCAACAAATCCATTAGGTGACCTATCAAAATCTTTTGGATACCACTACTCGGTATAAGGCTACAACTGATAAGTAACATCATCACCATGTGGAATTTGAAATTGATGATTTTGTTTGGGCTATTTTGACTAAGGATCGGTTTTCAATTGGGGAGTACAACAAGCTTGCTACTTACAAAGTTGGTCCTCTTAAAGTGATTGAAAAAAAATCAATGCTAATGCATATCAATTAAAGCTCCTAAGTCATATTCGCACATCTGAGTGTTTAATGTGAAGCATCTCACACTATAGCGTGACAATAGTTGAAGTGATGAAGATATAAATTTGATGGCAATTTCTCTCCAAACAAGGGAGAATGATGCAGTGCAGCAAGTTGCAAACTGATTCATGAAACGTATTGATCATAAGAAGTCAAAATTGACCCTTAATCTTTGAGCAGCCATAACTTTTGACCCCGATGTCCGATCATAACCCACGAGTACTCAAAACGACCGGCTCAACAAGCTCCACAAT
>JAOXJP010296203.1:0-18523 GCA_025762735.1 Platanus orientalis | reverse complement strand
GTATATCTTGCTTTCTATGGGTGATTTGAGGTGAATCCCTCTTGTGATTTTAGATTATGTGATGGTATATATGAAATTCCTTGAGATTATTGGAATTATTTGAATTCAATCCTTTAAAACATATTAGATCTTTGACTTTTCAGCTTGTTTAGTAAATCCTCATGTTCCTTATGCTTGGTATGACTCTTCTTTTATAGGGATCTCTTAAAATTCTGTAGATCAATATTTTAAACCATTGAATCTTCTTTGATCTTTAGATCTACACCTATTTTGTGAAAGATTATCGATCTTAGACATTGTATGGGCTGATTTCTTTCAAGGAATCCTTTAAAACATATGAAATCTAAATTACTCATGTGAATCTTTAAAAATTTGTATAAAGTTATAAATCCTTCAAGATCTATTCTATTTGTGATTAATTTGAAAGGTAATCTTACCTTGTCCCTTTGTTTGGAACACTAGGAGCGATATTGGTTGATCTATGTGATTTGATTCATTGGAATACATGTGAATTTCTATGGAAATATGTTGAACTCATTGATTCTATTGAACTTTATGCGTCTTACGTGATTATGTGAACCATGTGAATCTTTGAATCCTATTATATGTTTAAATCATTGACTTTATGTGAAATCTTTGTGAATCATTGTGACTCTAGACTTATGAATAATGAATTAGATACCAACATTGAATCTAAGTGAGCCATGTGCCTTTGAAATGGTTAATTTATGAAAATGTGATATTCATGATTGCTTTACACATTATAGAAACATTCTAATTATGAAAACTATATAGACCTTCAGACTTATTGATGTGAATCTTTTTTTAGACTTCGAATATATGAACCATATTGAGCCTTACTTGTAGGGCGGTATGAGAGCACTCAAAGATATTGAGCCCCACTTGTAGGGTGATATGCGAGCACTCGGAGATATTGAGCTCCACTCATAGGGCAGTATACAAGCATTCATAGATATTAAGCCTCACTCATGGGGCAATATGCGAGCACTTAGAGATATTGAGGCCCACTCGTAAGATGGTATGTGAGCACTTTGAGATACTGAGCCCCACTCGTAGGGCAATATGCAAGCACTCGAAGATATTGAGCCCCACTCGCAGGAATGTATGCGAGCACTCAGAGATATGCGAAACTATATGGACCTTCGAATTCATTGATGTTAACCTTTTTGGACTTCGACCTTTGACCCACCTTGGGCCTACTCATAAGGCTGAGTGTGATAAAGTACTTTAGACATGCTCTTTGACTCGCAGATATAAACCCTCCTCCTTGGGGTTATAATAAGGACATCAAACTTACCCATGGGGCTGGCCAAAGTATACAAATACTTTACATTGAACCTTTGGACATTGAACATTGAACATTTTTTAACATTGAACTGTGGACTCCTTTAAATATTGGACCTTGTAGACTTCAAACGCTATGAATATTGAACTTAGAACACATTAAATCTTTGAACTCAAAATATTGAACTTCGAACATTATAAACCATGTGGACTCCGAACACTGTGAACATCAAATTTTGAACACTCCAAAATCATAGAACATTAGATCCCTCGAGACTAACGTATGTCATCAAATTTATCAACTTTGACCTTTGCATTGAAATATTATTCAAACTTAGATCTTTGTATTGAACCATTAGGTTCTATCTGACATGTGACTATTGACATTTTTGTACTAGCATGATTGTGATTATTACCTTGAAATTTGTTTAGCTTTGTAATGACCCTTGGACATGTTAGTGTTTAAATGTGTGCTTTACTTTAGATTAATTATAGTTTACTAGATTTCTTACAGGTTGGGACTAACCCAACCATTTATTCTTCAAATTGACTATTATTGCATGTACTTCAATTGAGGGACTTGTTATAGCATCCATGGTCTTCTTTCATCTTTCTTATCCTTATTTTGGACATATTTTGGGATCCCCCCTTTGTGTTGAGATCATATTTTTAGACTAGTAGATGTTCCCTTTGTAAAATTGGGTGAGAAGGCACCCTAGTGAGATCTTTCTTTTGATTTGATGCTTATGGGCTATTATGATCTTAGTAGATTTTGGATTATGCTTCCTCATTTTCATCGAACTAAATGTGTTTGAGATATTTGATATTGATTTCGCTTCCGTAATTATTGAAATATGATTATCGAACTAAATAGACGTAAGGAAAATTAATGAGAACTATGTGGACTATATTGGATCTCACTTGTGGGCCCATGTTTTGGGTTAATCTTATGTGGAATATAGATTTTTGAATTGTAACGAATCCGAATTCGGGGCGATACGGATCCATATCCAAGTTTGGGTTTGGGTGCATTACACCAAACAACATATTGCTCACTTTGAATCCTAGTGAGGAGCCATCGTCTAACAGGGTGACTTGTTGTTAAAGTTGTTCGTCCAATCTCTATATGGAGTTACTTTTATGTGGTATTCAAATTTAAAAGCTTATTCTATACCAGATTGGGATTCAATGAAACGAGCGTTTGTACAGTAGTTCCACAATACTTATAGGCCCGTGAAATTATATGAATTACTTAATGAAAGGCAGTGAGACAATGAGTTAGTGGTGGACTTTATTAACAAATGGAAGAATATGTCTTATTCCTTGTGATGTGTCTACAGAATATAGCCTTCGAGTTTTCTCTCCATCTCATAGCGTAGAAATACTCTGGATTCAATGACCTAATATCCAAAGTGTCCACTTTAGAAAAGAGACTCCTAGACCACAAATGTGAGAGAAAAGGAAAAAAAGTGGTTAACAAGATGGAATCCGCCATGGTAGACACTAAACGGCTGCCCACTAAGTTGAAAGTCAAACATACCGTGGAGACAACTAAGCCAGCAGAACAAGAAGCTCCTCTTAAAAGGCCAAGCATGAAGGAGCGGTAGGAGAAAGCTTATACATTTCATCATGATGACTTGGAGAGTCTCTTCAGGCAAACAATTGAATCTTAGGATATTATACTCTTTGAGTCAAAAAGACCCGCAGAAGCTGATAAGGTCAATGACCCAAAGTATTGCCAATATCATCGTATTCTGGGATATACTTTGTAAGACTATTTTATGTTTAAATACAAGCTTTAGGAATTGATTGATAGGAACATCGTCGAATTGAGGGCCGCAACCACGAACACTGTCTTCGTTGATGAGGATTTGGTTGACCTCATGAATTTTTAAGATAACGGAGATGATGGTAATGATGAAGATGATTGGGTCATATTCAAAAGCAAGGTGACACGTAAGAGAAGACTCCAGGACATTAAAACAGGAATACAAGAAATACATAGTCCTCCTAAAGGTGTTAAAAAAAGGCCCCTTCACTTGAAAAAGGTAATCAAGAAAAAGGAAGAGGCACCTAAAGTTGAGGCCTCTCCACTATTGCTTCATGAGGATGACTTGTTAGAGCAACCTTTGTGAATGCCGACGACATTGGAAGAGTTTATGCCTGAACATTTGCTTTAGTCTCCGGTCGTCACTTGTAATATGGCATCAATCGTACACAATGATAATCCTCGCCCACGCAAAGAATCACATCTAGCACCAACACCATGTGGGTCAATAATAGTGATCAATTGTTGGTAGAATAGCTTGACATACCAAGATCACTCTAAAGTAGTAACTGTTCCAATGACAATATATAGATATAACGTCAGTGGTATCTCCATTGCATTGACAAATTCTATATAAGACCCACCACCACGTTCTGTAAGAATTACTCATTTACCCATGGTACCATTGAAATGTACATACTTCTGGAATGTGTTTACCAAGTTTAGGCAACAAGCTTTCCCTTGCCATCGAGCTGTGTATTTTGAGGAATTTCCCTTGGCTTTAAGGTTTCGCCATTCACCACCTTCTCAAATGAAAGTTATCAATGTTTATGTCATCATTTGTTTAAGTTCATGATATCATGTAGAGAAGTAATGCATAATGACAACTTATTATTATGACTATTTCCACTCTCCCTAGATGGTTCACCATTGGATTGGTATATGGACTTAGCGCCGCAAAGCATACCTTCTTGAGGCCACCCGATTGAAATATTTATTTATGAATTTATGAGGCCGAGCATGGAGCCCTATAATCCTTGTAATACGGATCCCTTAAGACAACCTCCTCAACAATAGACGTATGAATAATTTGAGGGTGCCCTTGATCAAATCATTGCTGAATTGTTGGATTCCCAGCAGTTCGGTGAAATAAGGTAACCTATCAGACACGAGGTATATCTTACCTAATTCCTAGAGGACTACCAACTTCCTCCACTCACATTATATACAGGGGATGGGGATCAGTGGCAAAGGGCATATAGGCATGGTCTCTGATATATACAAAGTGTTGTATAGTTTTTACCTCAAGATCAATGGAATGTCGATATGGATGCTAGTGACTCCTCGACTTTGGCTGATGAAGACAGCGATGCCCCAAATCTATGGCAAACTCGGCATAGTGATTTAGCCTTACAAGACATGCCACCCTTGGCAATTGACTCAGACGGTTCTAGTGATGATGATAATTCTAGCTTTGCCATTACATCTTAAGATTTCTCTGAGGATGAAATGTCTACTCATCCACAAATAGAGGCTTGCAATGTTACCAAACTTAAAATCACTACCCCGGTCGAGGGATGTCAGCAACAATCTTGGTATGTCAACCAAGTCAAGCTACGATATAGGACAGAGATTCTTCCATGGGGTCCCATAACTAATCGATAAGCTGATGCAATGAAAAGATGGCTATGGAAGCCAAACATAGCAAGGCTATCAAGAAGACTGATAACCCCATTCCATATGATGTAATGGTGCATGTCAAGAAGATCTCATCATTGTTAATTGTCTATGATGCTATCTGTATGTCACTAGAGCTCAGGGCCTCTATAGTCTATGCACTAACTCACCCAAATGAGTTCCCTATAATGTTGAGATTGCTAGGGCTTCTTGGCATATTGCGACATGAGAAGGGTTGTGTATGCCCTCGGTCACTTTTGAAGACACCAATTAGTATTCTGATGATCTTAACCATAATAAAACATTATTCATTACAAGTTTTATTAATAATCAGCCTGTGTCTAGAGTAATGATTAATGACAGCTCAATAGTCAACATACTTCTAGCCAAAACCTTGGACTACCTAGGAGTCTGTCCATCTCAGCTCAAGCCCATCACTCTTGTCATTCAGGGCTTCAATCAAAATGAGAAGGGTCCTCTTGGCTTTATTAGGCTAAGGACAAAGTTTGGCCACATAGAAGATTTGACCCCCTTTTACATAATTGATGTTGACACTACTTACAACGCCCTCATTGGTAGACCATGGATTCATAAATTTCAGGTGGTCCCCTCTATATACCACTAGTGTATCAAGTACCCCTGGGAAGATACTCAGGGCACCATAATAGTTGATAGTATTCCCTTTAAAACAACAGATGCTTATTTTGCTAATGCTACATATTATCAAAAGACTAATTCCTAAGAATCAACACGTGATACCTTAGGGAAGAACAATGGCAGTAACGCCAAACCCCGAAAGCTTAAGGTATGGCATAACATTAAAGCTACTAAGGATAAACCCATGTTGTTACCAGACTTGGTAGCATAAAATTTCGTCCTCCCACTAGCACACTTGTTAGGAGCAAGGACCGATCTTTACCAAGCACCTTCTATTTTCCTCCCTAAAGGCCCTATCCGGTCAAAGGATTCCTCAGGTCATATATCAAAAAGAGAACTTAGAGACCCAAACAATCTGTTGTGACACATAAAGTTGGCTCCCCAGTTGCTCCGAAACTCTGGCTTTGACCAGCAAGGGAAATGGAAGAATTCTTATAAGGGCAAGGAAGTGTTAACTCAATAGTTTAAGCGCTTAGTCCTCCATTCCAAGAACAAAGATGATATAAGGGGGTTCGGTAGTAAGCCTACTAAATTAAAAGTTTCCTCCCAGACAATAACAACATATGAGATTGACCTACTAGAAGACGCTCCCTTTGAATGCTTATTTGTAGAGACCCAATTGTTGTCTTCTGAAGATTTTATTATGGGGCCATTGATGCCCTTTCCTCCAGAACTTGAAGATGGAGGCCAAAAAATAGTAGACAACCTGATCGAAGTGAATTTAGGAATGGAAAAAAACTTTCGTCCCACTTTCATTAGTGCACGCCTTTCCTTAAAAGAACAAACATAATATCTCAAATTTTTGAGACAAAATTGAGATGTGTTTGCTTAGAATTATTCTGAAATGCCAAGGCTGGACCCCAATGTGGCCATTCATTGCCTCGCCATCGATCCATCTCAGTGGCCCATTAAGCAACATCCTCGCAAGGCTAGACATGATATTGCCAACAAAATAAAGGAAGAAGTGGAAAAGCTACTTAAAGCCAGGTTCATTCATGAAGTGTGATATCCGAAATGGCTCGCCAATATTGTGCTTGTGTAGAAAAAGAGCTATTAAATCAGGGTATGTATCAACTATAGGGACCTTAAAAGCGCATGCCTAAAAGACGACTTCCCACTACCACTCACAAAGTTACTGGTAGACACTACCACGGGGTATGAAGCTCTCTCTTTCATGGATGGTTATTTGGGATACAGTCAGATCCAAATGGATCTAGAGGATGAAAAGGCTATGGCATTTCATATGCCAATTTGAATATTCTGTTATAGGGTCATGCCCTTCGGCCTAAAGAATGCCAGTGCCACTTACTAGAGGCCAATGACCTACATATTTGAGGATCTGCTACATGATGTGATTGAATGCTATATCAATGATCTGGTCGTAAAGACAAAACTCAGACAACACCACATTGTCGATCTAGATTGGGTCTTTCAATGGCTTCATCATTATAATTTGAAAATGAACCCTCTCAAATGTGCTTTTAGTGTGTCTTCAGGGCGATTTCTCAGAGTTCTTGTTCAACATAGGGGTATTGAAATAAATCCTAAGAAAATTATAGCCATAGTTGAAATGCCAACACCATAGAATATCTTTGAATTCAAGAGATTATAGGGGAGACTTACATACATTTGTCGGTTCTTTTCATATATTTTAGAACTTTGCTAGCCCTTTTCACGATTGATAAAGAATGGAGTTCCTTTTATGTGGGACCAAGCCTATCAAAATGCTTTTGACAGTATAAAATAATACCTATTGAATTTTCCAGTACTCATAAGCCCGGCTTTGGGTAAACCATTACTACTATATGTGACAGCTATGAAATCATCTCTTGGGGCATTATTATCCCAACATAATAAAGAAGGCAAGGAGCATGCCTTATATTACCTCAGTAGGACGATGGTCGATGTTGAGCTAAATTACTCTCCCATCGAGAAGATCTGTATAGCTCTGATTTTTGCACTGCAAAACCTAAGACATTATTTACTTACCATGACAATACACCTTATATCAAGGGCTGGCCCATTGAAGTACATCATGATCTGTCCCTTAGTGTAAGGGTGTATCGCTAAGTGGTCTATTCTTCTCTTTGAATTTGATATTCATTATGTTCCATAGCACGCAGTCAAAGGTCAAGAGTTAGCAAATTTCCTAGCTGTGCACCCAGTACCTAATGATTCACCTCTTCAAATGGAGTTACCTAACTAGAACGTCATGCAAGTCCAGATAAAGAAAGACTAGGAAATGTTCTTTGACGGAGCATCCTAGGGTCCTTCTGCTACCCTAGAAGATAATACAAATAAGTCCATAGGGATTGAAATCGTTTTTATTACCCCAGATAATGGCATCATTATGCACTCCCTCACATTGACGGAGGGGAGCTCAAATAATGAAACTGAATATGAAGCTCTGATCACAGGAGTTGAACTGGTTTTAGAAATCCCTATAGATGACCTTATGGTTTATGGAGATTCAGAGTTTGTCGTCCATCAGATGAACAGTCTTTACCACATCAAAAAGCCAAGCCTAACACCTTATTTTCAAAGGGCTAAAGACTTGGCCAAGTTGTTTAGGCACCTATAGATACAACATGTTAGAAGGGACAATAATGGGCAAGCTGATGCACTTGCTAGCCTAGGAACATCTCCCACACACCTAAGGGACGACTATCTCATCGTCCATATTGGAGAAAGAAGGGTTGTCTCCCCATTGTCTCCAAGCATTAAGGAAGATGTCCTCCTTGTTCCTCGATTGATCTTACAAGGTAATCAGTTATATAGACGGTCACTAGATGACATATTGTTACAATGTCTATTAGCCAATAAGGAAAATAATGTAATAAATGAAGTACATGCCGGTGTGTGTGGTGGACACCAAAGTGACCCCAAGCTATAACACCAGTTAAAAAGACTTGGCTACTACTGTACAACAATGGTGGTTGATTGCATTGAGTATGCCAAGCAATGTCGTGTTTGCCAATTACATAGCGATTATGGCCATGTGCTTACTGAACCATAGCACACTACCTCTTGTTCTTAGCCATTTTCCAAGTGGGGAATGGACATAGTGGAGCCCATTATTCCAACCTCTGTTAGAGGGTAACGCTACATTCTTGCCGCAATAGATTACTTCTTCAAATGAGTAGAGGTTATCACCCTGAGAGAAATCAAAGCTTCCGACATAGTCTGGTTCTTCAAGTCCACCTCATATACAGGTTTGGTGTCCTCGATCATATAATTATAGACAATGGACAACCATTTGTCACTTCACCTCTGTACCGGCTCATGGAGAAATACAATATTAATCTGGAACATTCGTCACGATATTATCTTTAGGTTAATGGTTTGGTGGAAGCCTTCAATGAGACTCTCTGTAAAATCATTAAGAAAATGGTCTCTGGGCATAAAAAGGACTCGCATGAGCACTTACCAGAAGCACTCTAGGCATATCGTACTACCTTTCATACACCAACATAGGCAACCCCCTACTCCCTTATGTTAGGAGCAGAGGTTGTTCTATTAGTCAAAATACAAGTCCTATCGCTAAGGGTTGTGATACAAGATGGTCTGACGGACGTAGAGGCCACCAAGTGTTAGCACCCAAATTTTGACTCGGGTCATGTGATAGCATAAGGACAACATAATAGCATTTAGGCATTAAGACTCTAAGCACCCTTGGCTTAGGAAGAGCAAACCTAGACTCTAGGAGGTTAGGTATTCCTAAAGAGGTCTTCCTGGATATTCCAGTAACAAATGAACCAGTCAAAGCATCTCATTACAGCCTAAAAAGCACCATTTTTGGACAAACCCTAATCTCTCTCAAAAGCACCAACAGGACTTTGAGGATCCATATTTTAGAACCCCATTCATGTCATCAGTAAGTTTTCCACCTCCTGTAAGTCTTTCTCTACTAAAGCATCATAGATGGAAAAATTACCATTTTACCCTTTTTCCTTTAAAGGCCCAGAACTCACTATTTACCATCCAAATCACTGAATTTCTCCTCCTATGTAAGCCTTCTTGTTATGAAGCAGCACAAGCAAAGAATTCACATTTTCACCTTTTTCGACCTATGGGTGAAAAATTACCATTTTCCCCTTTTCACTCAGAGAATCTACCATGGACCCTCAAAGATCCCCAAAGCCTTTCCTGTGGTCCAAATGGTGTAATTTCAGATCCTATGCATCCCTGAGTCTCCCTACTCTAGGGAATTCATTATAGATTAAACACTACTCGAGAACGACAACAACCAATTTCTCAATCTATGATAACCCTGACCAAGAAATGACTCTTATAGAACTCTTAGAAATTCATCCGACCTTTGAATTCAGAAAGGTCAGTCACTATATCTTGACCTTGACCTTAGCTTCAAATCTCCAAGTCTGAGAAGAGAATTTTGAAATTTTAAACCTCTGTGAAATCTTAAATCTTCTCCAAGAAGTCAAAAAGTTATTTTTCCGCATTTCGCTCATTTAGAGCCAAAATATTCTCCAAACCTTTAAATCAAGATCAGTTGGTGTCCATTTCTTTAGAATCACGAGGCCTTCGAAAAGGTGTCTAAGGAGTAAGAACTTTCATGAAACTTATCTGCCAAGATTCCCTTAAATACTCCAAAAAACATAATAAATCAAGTCTAAAAATCAAGTGCTCAACCAACTCCCGGGAGTGCATCTAAAATCAGAAATTTAGATGATCAGTGGCCACACCACTATAAATCAAAGCCTTAAGACTATTAGATCCACATTAATTTGTAGAAAATCCATGGCCCAAGTATTCATTTTTGCCTAAAACTAGAAAAATTGCATTTTATTTGTATTTGGCACGTGGAATGCCCTTAAAAGTTCTCCAAGACGCAAAATGTAGCAAGGTCAGAGCCATTTTCTTAGTTTAACCATTGTCTTCAATAAAGCATTTCATAAACTCCTGGTTTAGAGAATGTCTGGCTATTCAATTTCACCCAGCTTCAAGCAGCTACAAAAACCTAATTTGTTCAAGCAACTTTGCTTTGAAATACTCTCGACAACTGCCCGGGAATCCAATGACCAATCTATCAGCTCCTGTAGCTCCAAGACTCATCAACCCTCAAATCCCTTAGATACGGCCCATGGTGACATTTTACGAAAAAACAAGTAGCATTCCCTGTCCAATTCTGTCAAATCGCTCAAAAAATGGTTTTTGACCTAATTTCCTACTCGGGTACCATAATCTCGTGTAGTTAGAGGTTGTGAATCACCTGAACCCGAGGCCATTTATCCCTAGGCAAGTCTCAAATCAATTTTTCCATCTTGCCCTCCCAAAATGCATCTAAGAGCTTTTCAAGTCAAAAAACCCTAATTTCACCCTTACCCTTTTCATAATTTGGTTTTGATTAGACCAGTGTGACCAGAGCATTTGTGACCTTTAAAATTGACACTGACTGGGTTGACTTACGAGTTCGAGAGCTTGTGAGGAGTGACATTAGAGAGAGGATTCAAAAAAATTAAAAAGCAACCCTAGTCATCAAATTAGCTAAAATCTAGATATTTTGCATTAAATGCATTCACACCTTAAGGCCATTTTTGGCAACCCTTGGATTGGCATCTTCCCATCTGATTTTTCATCCTCCTCTCATAGATCTTCACCTTGGATTTCAAATCCCTAGAGAGCCTGGCCTACCCTCCCAATTAGTATCCCATGCATCCCCCTTGAAGATGGCAACCAATAGGATTTTGCCAAAAGGCATCCCCCATGTCTCCCATCCACCTTTCCCCATCCATGCTTAATAGCACACCCCTAAT
Source organism: Platanus orientalis (assembly GCA_025762735.1). NCBI lineage: Eukaryota > Viridiplantae > Streptophyta > Magnoliopsida > Proteales > Platanaceae > Platanus > Platanus orientalis. Next base: position 7,342 of record JAOXJP010296203.1, on the reverse strand, counting down.
CTCACCCTCCATTTAACTAACACAACTCAAATCCAACCCTCCATCTAGCCACCTCACCTATCCATGCTCCTTAGCTCAAATCAATCCCAGCCCTCCACCAAGATTCAATCTTAGCCCTCCACCTAACAAATCCCAGGCTCAATCTCCACACTCCATTGCACCAATTTGGGGCTATAAATAGCCCCAAATTCATGCAGCCCCAGGTTGGCAACAAGAACCCTAAAAATTCTAAGAGGAAAAGAAGAAGAAGAAGAAGAAAAATGAAGAAGCCTTCAACCCTACGCCACTTTGGACCCAAGGTAAGCCTAAACCTAAGTTCAATTCACCCCCCCTTCATTATACATTAAATAAACATGTTGTTATGCTGTCCAATTCATGCTAAAGCACTACTCTAACTCGGGTTACACAGTAGATGCCCAACAGCCTCTAGTTGTCTTCATTTTTTACCTATTTTCATGCTAATTTTCTTGTGATTTTTGTAGAGGGATAATTGATCCCATATTTAACTATGTTAGACTAGACATATGTGTTATATATTATATTTAATTTCATGATTTTAGGAGCTGTGGAAAGACACGAGATGGCCCTCCAAACAGACCCCTAAAACTAGGTCTTTTGAGACCTAGTTTTAATGAATATTTGATGATTTTAGTTTGAATTTTATATGCATGATCTGATGCTCAAATTTTTATATGATGTTCATGTATATGTCCCCTACTAGCATGCTTAATTTCACAATTTTTGCAAAACCCTATGGGTTCCAAAATCAAGAAATCCAGTTGCTAGATTTTCTCTTAGTAACTAATGCCTGATTTTTAAGGAACTAAAAATCAGGCATTGAACAAATAGGCGTTAGGAGAAAAATCAAGCGTTGAGATTTGGGACCCACCACAGGGAGCCCTGATTTTTCTCCAGCCCTGTCCCATGGCAGACCTAGCTTCTGAAATTTAGTCCTATGCACATGCACCTCTGTGGGCCCTTGTTTCTGTCCCAATGCCTAAATTCAATTTCAAGCAATGGATGGAATTTCAGGAGTTAAGCCTGGGTTTAAAAATCATGCTTTCCAAAATTTAATTAAGTGTATGCCCTAAGGCTAGTGTAAAGACCCAGGAGAAACCCCACCCCTCTAGGCCCCACTTGGGTGGCCCAAAACCCTAATTTGGCTGCTGGTTTAACACCCAACACCTGAATTTCCCCTGAATTAAAATCCAGGCATTGAACATTCAGGTGTCAGACCAAAAAATAGGCATTAGGTCTGGTACAGATGACCATATGACCTACTTTGGGAGATCATATCTCCATGTGGCCTGCATCTAGGACCCCTAAGGTTGCACAGTGCAACTTTAGGAAACTTCCCTTAATCCAAACCACGGGTCCTACAGTGCTGGAACCCACCAAAGTATCCCAAAAGATTGCATAAAGATGCCAACCTAACAGCTTCTCTAACACTTGATTTTCACCCTGAATTAAAATTCAGGCATTGGAAAATTGAGATAAAAAAAAGGAGTTAAGCCTATAGAACAGAAGAAGAAAAAATTTCTTTCCCTTTACCTCCCTTCCATTAGGGTTAATACCTGACCCTAAGGAACCAACCAATCAACCATTTAGAGGGGTCTCCTACTATTAGAATAGGACAAAATAAGGAACAGTTTCTGTACTATTCATAAGCCAATGCCTGATTTTCACCTTGAATTAAATTTAGGCGTTGCAAGTAAAATTAGGCATTAAGCCTGAGAAAAATCCAGCAAACTTCCAATTCAGCATTAACAAAGCATGGGCATTAGCATAAGCCTAAAACTTGTATGAATGGGAGAAGCCACCCTAAAAAGGTGGGTATTTGGGGTGCGAAACACCTTCCCCAAATGCAACCAAACGACTTACCTTAAATCTCAGGAACATATACTAGTGTTAGGAGTTAAACCCTAGACCTTCGGGTCTAAACTTCTTCTCTTCCCCGAACAGGAGAACCGACATCCAACTCCGTCGATTAAACCCCAAGTTGGTGGCAACTCCAAGCGAAGCCCAACCCTTGTACAAAAAAGGAGTTGGCCCACATGCCCCCGAGCAACCCAAAGTGGGCGTCCCGCATCCACAAGTGTCTGCTAATGTGTGTAGTACAAAGTGATCTACAACCAAGCCCGAGCGGTGTTAGAAAAATGGACTAAGTCTAGTAAAACTACTCTCGATCTTATAACTAACCCTGAGCGGTGTTGGAAAAATGGATAAGTCCAATAAAATGACCCTCGGTCTATAAAGCAATCTTTAACGAACCTCAAGTGGTGTCAGAAAAATGGACTAAGTCTAGTAAAATGACCATTGGTCTACAAAGCGATTTACAATCAACCTTAAGCAGTGTCGAAAAAATGGACTAAGTCTAGTAAAACGACTATTGGTCTACAAAGCGATCTACAACCAACCCCGAGTGGTGTCAAAAAAATGAACTAAGTCTAGTAAAACAACCCTCAGTCTACAAAGCGATCTACAACAAATCCCGAGTGGTGTCGAAAAAATGGACTAAGTCTAGTAAAACGACCCTCAGTCTACAAAGCAATCTACAACAAATCTCGAGTGGTGTCGAAAAAATGGACTAAGTCTAGTAAAACGACCCTCGGTCTACAAAGCAATCTTTAACGAACCTCGAGTGGTGTCAAAAAAATGGATTAAGTCTAGTAAAATGACCCTTGGTCTACAAAGCGATCTACAACCAACCTCAAGCAGTGTCAAAAAAATGGACTAAGTCTAGTAAAATGACTATTGGTCTACAAAGCGATCTACAACCAACCCCGAGTGGTGTCAAAAAAATGAACTAAGTCTAGTAAAATGACCCTCGGTCTACAAAGTGATCTACAACAAATCCCAAGTGGTGTCAAAAAAATGGATTAAGTCCAGTAAAACGACCCTCAGTCTACAAAGCAATCTACAACAAATCTCGAGTGGTGTTGAAAAAATGGACTAAGTCTAGTAAAATGACCCTCAGTCTACAAAATGATCTACAACAAACCCTAAGTGGTGTCGACAAAATGGACTAAGTCCAGTAAAACGACATTCGGTCTATAAAGCGATCGACAATCAACCCTAAGCGGCGTCGAAAAATGGACTAAGTCTAGTAAAATGACCCTTGGTCTATAAAGCGATCTACAACAAACCCCGAGTGGTGTCAAAAAATAGACTAAGTCTAGTAAAACAATCCTTGGTCTACAAAGCGATTTACAACAAACCTTGAGCGGTGTCAAAAAAATGGACTAAGTCCACTAAAATGATCCTCAATCTACAAATTTTCTATAATGAGCCCTGAGTGTTGAAGAGACCAAGTGGGAAAAATGACTATTGTTCTTAAAATGTCTTATAGATGCCCTATAAGCTTTTCATTAACTGACTATGGATGAATAGAGAGCACACTGAGTAAAATAGAAGAAATGTTTCGTAAAGAAGATAACTTTCATTAACATAGAGAATGGGCCTCGGCCTACATGTTAAAAAAAAAAAAAAACAACACAACCCTCAGCCTACATGACAACAAAAAAGAGGAGATGGCTCCACCCTCAGGAAGTGGCGTCATCCTTCTCGGGTTCCCCCTCGGCAACCCCCATCTTGCCTCCGACCCGGCTAACTCGGATTCAGCATCAACCTTGAACATGGAAGGATCGAGATTTGGATACGCTCGAAGGATTTGGCGGCGAAAGGTCTCAAAGCCACTAATGAAATATTCTGAAGTGGCATCGTCAAAGGCATCAGACTCCTAGAAGTCGATGACCGCTTAGTTGGTGACATTCTCTTTCTCAGCCTCCTTCAGGTCATCTAAAGATCTTTGGAGGACGGCTGCCCCAGCCTTTTCCCCCTTGAGCTAGTCCCAGACTTCTTCTAGGGTTGCCTCAATACCCTTCAGTGCGTTCTCCATCTCGACAAGTTTCCTTTCCAATGCTGACCGGTCGACATCGGCCTCCGCAAGCTTCTTTCGAAGTTTGCCAATGCAGGCCTTCAATCAGAGCTAGCAGTTTAAGAGACCCGTAACCTTCTTCAACACCTTCAAGCCAAAAGATAGGCATTTAACAAAAAATGAATCAAAAATTATGACAAAGAGGAAGAGAAGGGGATACTTTCTTACCTTCCCAAGATCAAAGAAAGTCCTCTTTGCCAAGGCACACGAGTCAGTACACTTGAAGCTCTCCATGTCACCGTTAGAGAGCATTGAGCGTAGATGAGACACCGCTCGTTCTTCATCCTGGAAAATGTATGGAAGGGATTTCTCCTTGCCCTTGGCATATGACTTTCCTGGTGTGTACAGCGGGAGGTCAACCACACACTCGTTGAACAAGGGTGCAGTTTCCAAAGCTGACTTCAAGTCGACTATGGATGGAATAGCCAAAACAGTTGGGGTGCTGACCGTCATGGGCACCTCGCTCAGCTTGCCCTTCCCGATTGAACGATGGTGGGAAAATTTCTGACGCTTATGGGAACTGGCAATAGGGTTCTTCACCAAGACCCTCGCCAAAGAAGCTTCGGTTGGTCGTGCAGACATGTCTAAAAATAGCAGTTCAAGTTGTTCAAAACAATGTATATATTTAAAAAAATCAAAAATCAATCAATCAAGTACAAGAGAAGTTAGAACCTGGTAGACCAACAGGACCCTCAAAAGGCCCAGAGGAAAGGGGCTTAGGGCTAAACAAATAAAGAGAAAGAGATTCAAGATTCACTAATAGGGAGTAATCCTTAATGGAGTGTGTGAAGGCACGGTCAAGTCTGGTCAGCTCAGCCTTAGACAGCGGCCGCTCAGCCAAGACTACAAAAATAAAAGTGATAGTCAAAATCAAGTTATCCTGACTAAGACTAAAGTAAACAAGGAGGGACGAAGGATAACAAAGAAAATTACCTGCCCTACAAGGCTCTCCCCATATCTTGGGGATAATGTGGACTCTATAGAGAGGTGCATCCCATGGGAAAGACTCCTATCCGTCCCCCCCCCAAAAAAAAACCTCTTCTTCCAACCCCTATTTGAAGTCGGAAGGCTGGTGATCAACGCTCAGTCGAGGGTCCGAGCAATGAAGTACCACCAACCCGAGTAAAGCTTCACTGCCTTATAGTAGTAAAGAAACTCGAGAATGGTCAAGTGGTCTTGACCACCGCTACAAGTAGGCCATAAGACCATGCATGCGATCAAGATCCTCCCCCTTTAGGCATGATCTGACCCGGGGTGAGGCAGAGATGAGTTAACAACTAATGAACGAACAACGAGATCGGGAAACGAAGACCGACCTCTAACGTTTGCTCATAGACAGAGACTTCATCGGCGAGACAGGCATAAGCCCACTTTCCGAACACAGGAGCCTTCATCTTAACCGAGGTGGGGATTTGAAAATACTGACAAAGGTCCCTAAGTCAGGTATTGGACACTGTGGATGAGACCCCACAGCAACTTGGTGAAACGGGACCACCTAGAGGGTTCTAAGGGCTGAGCCGAATCAGGGCTGTCCTCCCTAACAAGATTGTGGTCTAGAGCCATGACAGACTTGAAAGAATCGAAATGGGTGCTCATGTGGCTGAGGGCATAGATAACGCCAACCAAAGGACCGAGGACTCCTAGAAGCTCATCGAATATCCGATTGAGGAAAGAAAACTTAACCCGGAGGACACTTAGGTTAAGTGGATACTGACAATACGGAGAAAAAAACATAAATGGGTTAAATGAAACCCCAATGGGATCCAAGGTTAAACGGCTAAGAGATGAACAAAATAATAATAATAATAAAATATATGATAACGAAGAAAGATGGGGAATGACTCTGGATACTAGAAAAATACCGAGTGGGTGTTTCAACAAGAGAAAAGGAAAGGAGAAAGAAGAAAGATGTAAGAGAAAATAGAAAGATTAAAATTGAAGGGAAACAAGATTAGCAATGTACCTCCAGATGAGCGAGTTGATGAAGGTACCATGAACACCGCTTAAGAGAGTCAGACGCGTGCAGGAGGAAGAACTTCGAAGGGGCAAGGACTTCGAATGCAAATAGACGGATTAAAGGGAAGGGCGACCTTTATAGGCTTCCTCATCACCTCGTCGACCGTCAGATGACCCAAATTAATCTCCATCATTGGATGAGCACGTAGTTTGAGGAGAAATGGCAGCAGACATGATGCATTGTGTTGTCATTAATGGCACGGGGCTCAATAAAGGTGACACTGAAACAACAACATGCCTATCATCTCAAGCAACGCTTTGGATTCTTAATGCTCGATCAGACCGACAGACTTGGGAATGGAGGGGCAGATGATGACGAGGAGTTTAGCCTAAGCCGACTGGCCAAGCGAATCACCCAAGTTTAACCCATCAACCGAGCGATCCACCTAGGTTAAACCAACTATTACGAAAACCAAGCACCCGACCACCAGCAATACCACATGAATATCAAACTAACTAAGATCTGACTGAGCGTCAAAAGTGGAACATGACGGGCCGATCGATTGTCTGACGATGGAGAAGTAGATGACCGATCGAGAGCCAAACAACAAACCATTTGAAATTCCGAATGACCATCCTAAGTCGGGCGACCATTGGATAGATCTGAATAAACTAACTGTTATAAAGACTAGAGATAGTTGTAGACGAGAAACGGCATAAAGGCTCTACCAATGTCAAGCCGCAGCATGTACTGTGTCAACTTCCTAACAAACTTGGAATATTCCTAACAGGTATGATAGGCACTCGTAACCGCCTAAAGTAGAGGTATAAAGGGATAGAAATCCAGTGAAAAAGGGAATTGAACTTTTCTAAAGAATTGACTTGATCGTTGGAGTGGTGGAGGCCGGTGCCACACCAACGCTCCTCATGTGTTGATTGTAGGTAGCGAGCCCGTCTAGGAGCACCCCGAGGAAGACGATCAGGCGACCATCTTGGTGAACCAGACCCAGGTATCATTAGTTAGGAATGTTTGAGTTGTTTTAATATAAGAATCCAGAAAATATAAATATGGATAGTAACACCTTCTCCACCAAGTTATATACAGATCCTTGCATTCTAGAATAAGATATCAGCAGAATTATAAACATCATATTTACAACATCTGAAGTTCTTGCTGTGCCAAAAAAGCTCAATATATGAAGGATTCATTTTTTATTTATTTTTCTTAAATTTTAACAAGAGTATAATATTTTTGTCAAATGTGAGATTCGGTGATAATTCTAAATTTACATACAAACCGGTATATTTGTGCCATTGTTACGAAAATACACCAAATAATCTTAATACCTTACATCAGCCATCCCAATGTCAGTTGATCCCTCAATATTTTGATTGCTAAGTTCAATGGATGGCATTATCTCCTGAGCTGTTGGTACATTTGGATTTTGA
>JAOXJP010296192.1:0-18524 GCA_025762735.1 Platanus orientalis | reverse complement strand
TAAACAGAGCGGAATGGCGGAACAGGATTCGTGTAGCCGACCCCAAATAGTTGGGATAAGGCTGTTTGTTGTTGTTGGTTGTAATGTTTTTGTTTTGTGTTGATGTACCATTGCTGTCATAAAACCTTTTAGCCACACTATTTGAACATGAATCCTGAAAATCCTTGGTTACGGACTTATGCTAAGACATTTCATGAACGTGCAATGTACTGTATTATCACTTGGGTGCAGTTAGGGATTAACTACAGCGTCTCCTAGAAGTGATGTGCCGCATTGGTTTCCAGTTGCAATGAGTAGGCAAGCGCTTCCACAATATGGATAAGCACAAGTAAAGAAGCTAGTCCAAGAGAGTTGGACTCACCTAGCAACTTGGAATATCGGAACCTTGATAGGTAAAAATATGGAGTTGGCAAGTATAATGAAAAGGAGAGTGAGTATAGTATGTCTTCTTGAGACCAAGTGGGACAAGAAAAGCTAAGAAGACTGATGGCTACAAACAATGTACACAAGGGAAAAATAGTAGAAATGGGGTAGGGAGAATAATAGATAAAGATCTGAAGGATAAAACCATAGATGTGAAGAGAATAGCTAAAAGGATAATATCAATTAAATATGTTTTAGGAAAGGAGATAATTAACATAATTAGTGCATATGCACCTCAAGTGGGATCAGTTGAAACTATTAAGACACAATTTTAAAGAACTATGAATAAATTAATTACTTATAAAAAAATGAATAAATTAATTCAAAGACTTCCTGAGGAAGAGAGAATATTTATAGGTGGGGACTTTAATGGGCATGCCGGGAAAGACTACAGAGAATACAAGAGTGCATGGAGGATAAGGACTCAAGAAAGGAATAATGCTAGATATGCAATCCAAGAATTCACAATTTCACAATGGCATATGATCTTGCAAAATCAAACACATAATTCAAAAAAAAAAAAGAAAAAAAGAAAAGAGAATTTAGTGACTTTAGAAGTATATTAAATGAGAAGCAAATAGACTTTTCTCTCACACGGAGAACGGAGCTACCAACATATAAAAATTGCAAGATTACCCCAAGAGTGTTGTGGAAGAAGAAAGAGCCCATATTCAGATTCGATGCATTATGCAGGTATTTTAGGAATTCGGGGTTTAATATTTTTATATAGCAAAGATGTTTTTCTTATTAATTTTAGATTAATCTAGGTCAGTTTCTTGTTAATTAGTTTATGGGTTTTTATTTATTTCCAAATAAAATAGGTTTTATTTAATTTTAAAGAAAATGAAAGATCTATTTCCGTCACTTTTCTTTACACCTAATTTTGGGATGTCAAAACTTACCCGTTGGACTTTATTTTGGTGTCATTTGAAAAGTTATTCAGGTGCCTTTCCAATGAGACCAAGATTTTGAGAAACCGATGTGATTTGGGAAAGTTATGGCTGAAATACTGATAGGGCATCAATTTGTGACGGGATTTACCTATTTTAGAGTGGGTTGGAAAAAATGACATGTAAAAGCTATATATATGTGTGTGTGTGTGTGTGTGTGTGTGTGTGTGTGCGTGTGCGCACTTGTAACCCAGAATTTTATTAATGAAGAATACTCCCTTTGAAGCTGATGACAGCCCCTTTTTTTCTTGAGAAAGGAAAACCTAGGTCGTCTGATTCCATCTTGGTGAGAAGCCTTGGAATCCAGGTGATTTATATCCTTTTTGTCCCTCTTCTTCTATGTGGTTCTGCGGTTAGTGATTTAAAAGGCTGAGAGTTGATTTCCCTAACCCTAAATTAAAAACCCAAGGAACCAAACCATGTTTCTTTTACAAAATCCCTGCTGTTTTATTGATCTGAAGTTTTCTGAACCCCAAAACAGTATTTGTGGGGTCTTTTATCAGAATAGAAAATTTTCTGATATCAGGGAAATCGAACCATCAGATTTTTTTTTTTTTATTTTGGGAAATCGACAGCCCCAAATCTGAACCAGTTTACTACATCCCTTTTCTTAATACCCTAACCCTGTGGTTACATATATATAGGCCTGAATTTATTTATTTTTTCTGATAAACCCTTGGCCAGAACTTCATAATCTGGTATTCTTTCAATTAAAGACATCGGATTGATTGGGTTTTTGATATCTTATTAGTTGCTGGTTGTTATTCTTGAAACCCATCTATTATTTTCTGTCCTATTGACTGCTGAATATGTTTAGATCTGTCCTTCATTTTCTGCTCTAATGTTACTTGCTGGTTTTATTTATTTATCTGTTTAAAAGATTCCTAGATAGAGCTTTGGTCTGATCTTCAAGTCTTAGGAGAGATTATTTCATGTGCTGATTGAACATTCTGTTTAAACTATTCTATATGCTTTAAAATGATGGGAATGTGGATATATTAAATTTAACATAATTGTTTTTCTGGACTTGACTTGGACACCAAGAGAGTAGGAATCTAGGTTATGCCATCTCACCAATTGGAGTAATTTACCTTCAAATCTCTACATGTCTTCATATCATAATGCATCCTACATCAAGGAGATAGCCTAACCACACAACAAAGATTAGTGGTTCTAAATGTCAGTTTTAAGAGATGGAAGAGAAGGAAAGGAGGAGGTATGTGCCCAAGAACTAAATGATGAAACCTGAAAAGAGAAAAATTAGTGTTATATAGGTCTAAATTGATAAAGAAAGAAAATTAGAATTTGGAAGAGCTAATGTCATGGTTCGATTTCAGGACTTCATTTTCAAGTTGGATGGATGCTATTGTATATGGGGCTTCTTAGCTTGATCTATCCTTTGATTCTTGTACTTCTCATGCAAGATCGTTTTTGAATAGATTTTTTACATTACTTGTAAAAAAACAAATATAAAAATAAAAGAAAAGAAAGTATCTAAAGGGAATGGGCAATCATCTAAAAAAAATTGTAGAATGAGGGAAAGGAAAGTAGGAACTTAGATCATGTGAGATGAATCAAAAGTGAGGATCAAAGAGTCTCAGTGAAGAATAAGAGATAAAAGAAAGGTGGTGGAGCTATTTTCATAAATTATTAAATTATAACCATGTAAGGAAGATCAGTGTTTAAGATGAATAGTGTTAATAAGATTAAAGATCGTATGTAATTTTATAGACATGAGGTGTTTGAAGTTAGAGAAGCTTTGAGAAAGATGAAGACAAGGAAGGCTTTAGGACCAGACAAATCCAATAGAGGTGATGAATTGTATGAGAAACAATGGTTTATCTTTCAACAAATCCAAGGACTAAGAAATTGCAGGATAAATAGAGGAAAAGCATCGTGGTGCCTATTTACAAGAACATGGGATTTGTAGAGTTGCACCAATTATCATGGGACAAAAGCTCATGAGCCACACTATTAAAACTTCGGGAGAGTAATTAAGTACAGACTACAACATGAAACTAAAGAATTAGAAAATCTGTTTGAATTTATTCCTATGAGATCAACACTCAAAACTATTTTCTTACTAAGCTAATTAATGTGAAGGATTCCTATGAGATCAACACTCAAAACTATTTTCTTACTAAGCTAATTAATGTGAAGGATCTTCACATGGTCTTCATTGACCTGGTGAATGCATATGATAGGTCATCTCGTGGGTTCTAGAAAAAGAAAATGAGAAAAGGGTATCAAGAAAATATATTGGCATAGTTTATTATTATTATTTTTTTTTTAGAGAGAGATAATGGCGATACTTAATTGAAAAATAGAGCAAACAAAGGAAAGAGAAACGGCAAGCCATCACCAAGGAGGTGAAGGGCAATAACAAAGAGCAAAAAAAAAAAAAAGGAAAATATTACAACTCCTCACTCCACATAGAATTCCAATCCCTTTCCATAAAATCAGCTCTGATGGAAATCCAGTCAAAAAGAGCTCTATGATATGTAGGGATAACTCCCCATAGTTCATCCTCTTATCCTCAAAGATCCTTAAGTTTCATTCCTTCTATAGCCCCCAACAAATGGCCCCTAGGAGGAATGACCGGATGATCACAGGAATCCCATCCAAGTCACAAATCCACCAGCCCGAGTTCAACTCATTGAAATGACTTGGGAATGACCAAGAAATACAAAGATGAGAGAGAAAGAAACACCAAACCCTCTGCGCCATGGAACAATGAACAAACAGGTGATCCACCGATTCCTCCTCCCTTATACAAAGGCCACTTATGTTTGCCAAATTCCAACCTCTACTCTGTAAATGATCCAGACTGAGAATTTTATACAATATAGCGTTCCATATGAAAAAAGAAACTTTTGAAGGAATGCCTGAGATCCAAATGCCTCTATGGGGAAAATCAGGATAACTTTGATCTATCGGAGCCAAATATTAGGGTTTTAGTAGTAAGCCCACCTTTCCTAGAAATACTCCCACTCATCCCTCAAATTAGGATCCAGTCTCCTACTTTCCAGTAAACTTAGCAACCTACACATTTCACCCAACTCTCAATCATTCAAATTTCTACATAACCTAGGCACTGAAATATTCCTTGTCGAATCAGAATAATCCATCACCCGAACCCAAGGATCAACAGCCAAAGAATGGAGAATCCTAAATAATTCTTTAAGTGGACTCTTTCCAATCCATCTATCTTCCCAAAAGCTTATCTTATCTCACTTCCCGATCCTAAATTGAATCTAATCAAATTATCAAAAAGCCCCAAATATCTTTTGAATGGACTTCCAAATACCAGAACATTGTCTCCCCTTCGCCTTCTTAGCTTCCCAACCCAATAGCTCACTAAATCTAACCACCACCACTTGACGCCAAAAACTCCCTCTTTCTAACCCAAATCTCCACAGCCATTTAGTCAACAACTCAACAACACCTTATTATTATGCTCTCTAATCAATCTCAAACCTAAACCACCACAATTTAGAGGCCTAACAACGGTATTCCAATCCATTAGATAATATCTATGATGCTCCTCCATATCGTTCCACAAAAAGTTGCAAAAACACATCTCAATTTTAGTAGCCATCGAGACCGGAATGGTCAAAAGAGAAAGATAATAATTGGGAATAGCAGCCAAAGTGGACTTCAAAAGAGTCAATCTACCTCTTTTAGAAAGAAATGAAGCTTTTCACGAATCAAGTCTCACGAAAATCCTCTTTATCACTGGTTCCCATACAGTCTTAGATTTATAATTTGCCCTCAACAGCAAACCAATATAGGTCGATGGCAAACTCCCTATCTTACAACCTAAAATCCATGCCAAATTTTCAATATTCGAAACCTCTCCCACTTAGAACATCTCACTCTTCGCCAAATTAATCTTTAAACCCGACACTGCCTCAAAACAATGGAGGATACATCTGATATAACCAACTTGACTCACCTCCACGTCACAAAAAATCATAGTATCATCCGCAAACTATAAGTAGGTCACCCTACAAGCCCCCTCCCCCACTATAAACCTTGGGATATAATCAATCTCCACCTTCCTGATCATTTTACTTAGAACTTCTAAAACCATAATAAATAACAGGGGGAAAAGAGGATCTCCTTGCCTTAACCCCCTCAAGTTGCAAAAAAAACCTTTGGGGCAGCCATTTACCAAGATTGAGAACTTAACCAATCTCATGCAATAAAACATCCAACTTCTCCACTTAGCCCCAAAACCCATCCTTTCTAGAATGTAGTCTAAGAAGTTCCAATTTACATGAACATAGGTTTTCTCCAAATCAACCCATTTTTACCCGATAACTTCCTATCCTCAATACATTCATTAGCAAAAAGGACAGTATCAAGGATTTGTCTTTTCGCAATATATGCAATTTGAGGTTGAGCAATAATCCCACTCATGACCAACTTTAGTGTCATAGTTAGGGTTTTAGCAATGATCTTATAGACACTACTCAACAAACTAGTCGGGCGATAATCTTTCAAGTTTTTAGCATTATTCTTCTTAGGGATCAACCTAATGAAACAATTATTAGGATGCTCGTAAAATTCCCCTGAATAATAAAATTCATCAAAAACATTCATTAAATCCCCTTACACAATATTCCAACACTTCTTGTAAAACGAAATAGTGAAACCATCAGGACCTGGTGTCTTATCCCCTTTTATATCCGACATAACCTTCCAAACCTCATCCTCCAAGAACCTTCTCTCTAAGGATATTTCTCTTAGGGATAGAAATCCTATCAAAATCCATCCCATTAAGCAACGGCCTGTTATCAAAATCTTCCACCTCATTGCGAATTTTCACTTAATCCTGAATCCAAACCCCATCAATAAAAAGGCCAAGAATCCCATTAGAATTTCTATGATGTGACGCCATCTTATGGAAAAATTTCATATTACGATCACATTCCTTAAGCCACAACACCCATCATCTATGCTTCCAGAATATCTCCTCTTTTACAGCCAATAACAAAAACTCTTTTTTCAACCTCTCCCTCTCCCCCCTTTCCTCATCCAACAAATCGCGCTCCTCTTCCACCAAATCCAACTCACTAATTCTCTTACTACAAGCCTCCTTATTAGCTTTGAGAGAGCCACCCGTACTCTTATTCCAATCATTTAACCGAAATTTTAACGCTTTCAATTTTAGAACAAAAAATCCTGCTCGGATTATCAGAGTACTGCACCCTATTCCATTCATTCTCCACTACCTCCATAAAATCCGACTCAAGGAACCACATCTCTTCAAATCTGAAAGGAAGCAGTCCCCCCACTGGTCTCTTAACCTCCAACACGATCGGATTATGATCAGAAGTAATACAGGGCAAAGCCAATTGAACACAATCAAGAAATAAATCCTCCCAATCCACACAAAATAAGAAACGATTCAATCTACTCAACGAAGCCTATTTTTGAAAATTAGACCAAGTAAATTTTGGCACCTTTCAGGACTGTCACCTATCAATGAAATCTCCAAATTTATCCATTCTACTATCCCCATCACCACCCCCTTTTTATCCCCTAGGAAACCTAACCAAATTAAAATCCCCCCTAAACACCATGGCAAATCCCATCGACCTTTAATATCATCCAACTTAGCCAAAAACTCATCAATCTCACCACTCTCAGAAGGACCATACACCCCAACAAAAACCCAATCTTCAAAACTCGAGATCAACTTACATCAGATTGAGACCGAAAAAGCACCTAATTCATGATCACGAACCTCAATCTTGTCCATATCCTAGATCAACAGGATATGCCCTAGCGCCCCCCCCCCCCCAAAGAAGGGAGGGATAACCAACCACAAGGTCTATAACCCCAAACCTCCTTGACCACCCAATCATCCATGATCTGAATCTTGGTCTCCTAAAAACAAACAATGTTAGGAAGAACACAAGAAATGCTTTGGTTCACCGTAACCCTTTTATCCCTATTACCAAGCCCTCAAACGTTCAAAAATATGAGCTTTAGATCCATTAATAGCACAAGAAAATACCTTGCCTTTCTTCATCCCCCTTATACTTCTACCTCCCTCCCTCCTGTTGTAGTTCACACTACTCTCTAATTTTTTTAACTCAATTCTTAATCTCTTATCCCTCACATCCTCATTCACACCAACACCCTTAGCCATTCTATATTTCCTTTCAATCAGTTAGAATAACTCCATCGTTTCCTTCTCTAAACCTTCAAATGGAAGACCCGAGAAGGGTCCCAAATCCCCAAGTTTATTCATAACCCAATCAGATAAGAATTCTTCATTCCTCTCCTCCACACTTCTAATCAATAAGCAAATATCCCCCTTTATATTATTATCCGGGGTAACCTCCCCCGACAAAACCACCAGCTCCCCACTCTCTTTATTTCTTAAATCCGCCCCCTATCGATGAAATCCAAAGGTTCAAAATTCAGAATCATTTCACCAGTAGCCTCACATCTTACATTTTCCAATAAGACCAAATGTTTCCCCACTGTCCTACACCCTATATTTGGATCCAAGGCATCATCTTGACTGATGTGGGCATCCAAGCTAAAGTGGGGCCCACGTGACATGCGCATGGGACCAACATGTGTGATCCTTGTGGCATCCAAGTAGAGGACATATGAAGTATCTTGAAGCTGATTTAATTAGTATTTTCTGTTAGGATTATCTTCAGCCTTATCTTTTATTTATGTTTGAGTTTATTTTAGAGTCTTTTTGTAATTAGGAGTCTTTAAATTAAAGTTGTAATCCCGTTTTATTCTTTAGGCCATATTTTGGAAGGTCAAAACTTAGCTGTTTAGGATGATTTTGGTGTCATTTGAAAGGTTAGTTATTTGATTCTTCCAAAAAAAAAAAGTTAGTTATTTACCTTTCCAAGACCAAGATCTTGAGAATCCAATGTGATTTGGGAAAGTTATGGCCAAAATACTAGCAGGGTATCACTTAATTACGATATTTTATTAATTTAGAAGTGTAATTTTAAGGAAGTCCACTTAGAGTGGGATTTGGAAAAATTGGCATGTAAAGTCTATATATATGCTTGTAACCCACAATTTTATGAATGAAATTGATGAATAAAGAATTTTTTGGCATTCTAGCTCTTGGTTAGTGTTTTCTTCCTTTGTGAAATCTAAAGACTAGGAGTGGTTTTCTCCAAAAGTGGATTCCTTGGGTTTATTCAAACTTGGTGAAGGCCAAGATTCCCTTATTTTGGGTTTGTAAGAGTTTCAAATCAAGTCTTTATCTTTTCTTTTTATCTTTTCTTGTTTCCACTATATCAATTTGAGTTTTATTGATATTTTTAGCTATCATTATACATCAACTTTGGTATCATCTCTACTGTGCTGCATCAATTTGGTATCAGAGCCATGTTCCAACTAGCCCCTACTTAGTTGGGTTTCCTGGGATTATTATTACCGCTACTTCAATCTAGTTTTAATCCCAACGAATATTGGATGGTCTGATTTATTTGAAAAGTCTTATAAACCCTAACATTTTGGAAAAAGGGCCTAAACCCTAATTTTAAAAATGGCCTAAACCCTGAAATTTTAGAAAATGACCTAAACCTTGAAATTTTGAAAAGGACCAAGGACCCTAAACCCTGAGATTTTGGAAAGGACCCTAAAGCAGAAATTGTATGTGAAAAGCAGATTTATTGGTTAATTTTTTTTTTCTAGTTTTGGGCTAAACCCTGAAAGTTATGCAACCCCTGAAAAGATGAGATAATTCTTCTAGTGAACACTGAGTTTGTTTTTCCTTCTGGGAAGACAACTAATATAGCAATTAGTAGTTGGGTTGATCATAACTTTATTTCTACATCTTTCATTGAAAAGCTCCTATAAAAACCAAAGATACTGTAGATATGTTAAGGACTGTATTGTTGATATTCAATTTCATCACGGAAGAGACTACTTTGATTGTGTTGAATGCCTAGTGTGTGACTTTGCCTTAAACTAATACGATAGTGATTTTAGGCAGACGATGAATTAAAGGGAGAAAAGTTACTTTTAATAAGGAGATCCAAGTGTTATGACTCTATAACCATGGTGTGTGGTATCGTCTTTAACTCAATGATGCTAATATGGTGTCAATAGTGATAACTAAAAGTGTTCAGAATTCCATGGATAAGAAGACCGAAAAGAGCGCCGATAGAATTAAGAAAGAGCCCAAGATAAAATTCAATGAAAACTTAGAATTGTCTAATGAAGAGGACAAGCCTACAACTAGTGAGGAGAGTGAGGATTTTAATGTAGAAAATGTTGAGCAGACACATGTTGATGTTTTGAGTGAGACAAATGAGGTCGTGGTGGTTGTTGACACATGTAACTTTGCTACCCCAGTTTGTGACTAGTCAGTTGTTGAAAAACAAGTTCTAGATTAGGACGAGATCCAACCTATTCTGATAGCAACACCAATCCATGAGCCTAAGCAAAAGACATATGAGGTGAACTATGAAGTCTTTCCACTACCTGATCCTTGCAAGATAAAAAGCCTATGGTAATACAGTACAAGCTTCCCATGGTTGTTGATTCTTCTTCACTATAAAACTCAAGGACGATTTTTTTTGAAACAAAGGGAATTTGATGCAGACATCCAAGCTAAAGTGGGGAAGCCAAGTGGGGGACGTATGGAGCATCTTAAAGATGATTTAACTAATATTTGATTGGATTTTATGTTAGGATTATCTTCAACCTTATCTTTTATTTATGTTAAGTTTATTCTAGAGTCCTTCTATAATTAGGAGTCTTTGAATCAAAGTTATACTCTGGTTTTATTCTTTAAACCATATTTTGGAAGGTCAAAACTTACCCGTTTGGGATGATTTTGGTGTCATTTGAAAGGTTATTCAACGAAACCAAGATATTGAGAATCCGATGTGATTTGGAAAAGTTATGGCCAAAATACTGGCAAGGTATTGATTTTATTAATTTAGAAGTTCTATTTTTAGGAAGTCTAATTAGACTGGGATTTGGAAAAATTGGTATGTAAAGTCTATATATATGCTTGAAACCCACAATTTTATGAATGAAATTGATGAATACAGGATTTTCTGGCATTCTAGCTCTTAGCTAGTGTTTTCTTCCTCTGTGAAGTCTAAAAATCAAGAGTGGTTTTCCCCAAAAGTGGATTTCTTGGGTTTATTCAAGCAAGTGGAAAAGCTTCAAATCAGGTCTTTATATATTTTTCTTCTCTTTTCTTGTTTCCGCTACATCACTTTGGGTTTTATTGATATTCTTGGCAATCATTATACATCAACTTTGGTATCATCCCTATCATGCTACATCATTGACCATACTGGATAAAACCCTCACCATTTGCAAGAAGACCATTGTCCTTACAATAATTCAAAGCAAATGCCAGAGTAAAAGAATGAAACTTTGAAGCAAACATTGACTAACCTTTGTATAGCGGCATACTTAAAAGAGTTTTTTTTTTAATTAATATGTGTGTGTGTGTGTGTACCCAGCAAGATACAATCAGACAAGCTCATCACATGGAAAAAGAAACCCACCTACTTCCTACCAGTCCCAAAAAATACAACACACAATACCAAAGAAAACCAAAGTCCACAGACCAAAATAACAATTATAATCCACAATCTTGTCCCACCCATTTACCATCATATCCCTCTTCACATAGTAAAAGATATGTATCGTGTAGCAGTAACTGGTGTCAACTGGTGGAGAGACGAGCAAGTTTTCAATCATAGGAAGCCTTGCATTAAATACATATATATTTGAATTAGTTATAGATGTTGACTATACATATTCAAGAGGTCCCACAAAGTATGTCATTTGCTAATGACATAGAGAGGGGGTGGACACCAAGTTAGAACAACAAAAGTATGTTTGAGAATCAAAAGGTTTAAAGATATGCCAAATAAAAACATAATTATATAAGTGTAATTTTAGTATAAATAGGAGTAAAAATAAGGGAGCAGTTGAGAATGATGACCAAGAGACGCCCCAAAGTAAAAACTTATCTTGGGTCAATCATCCATAAGGAGGGAGAGATTGAAGAGAACGTTGCCCATAGAATTAAAGCATGTTGGATGAAGTGGAGAGGTGCTTTTGGAGTGCTGCGTCATCAATGCATATCATTCAAATTGAAGGAGATATTTTATAAGACGGCTAAAAGACCAGCCATACCTTATATATATAGTGAATAGCTGAGATGGATGAGACACAAGATGAGAAAGGATAAAATTGGAAATGAATTCATTTGTGGGAACATGGGGATAGCACCAATAGGTGACAAGATAAGGGAAAATCGAATGAGATTGTTTTAGTCATGCAACAAAGACCAATGACTGCATAGGTGAGGAGTGAAATGGTGCAAGTTGAAGGAGCTAAAAAAAGAAAGGGGAAGGCCAATAAGGACTTGGGTTGGAGAAGTGAGAAAAGACATGATTGCTTATGATCTAGTAAAAGAAAATGACCCTAAATCGAGTAAAATGGTGAAACAAGATTCATGTAGCCAATCCCAAGTAGTTGGGATAAGGCTTTGTTGTGGAGAGTATTAGAAATGAAAAACTGAAAGTTTTAAGTGCTGAGATAGAGTAAAAAGGTAAGCTTAGTGACATCACTTTATGTGAACAAACTGAGCACAAACCCAACCAACCAATTGAAGATGAAAAAACTAAGGAAAACAAGGGATGGGCTTTGCCATTAGGGAATAAATAACTAGTTCACCCATGGATCACCCCTACACGAAATATACCCAATCTGAACACTAGCCCCCACTTCTTCATGCACTTCACTCCTAAGAGTAGATACTATGGCTCCCAAGCATATAATAATACCCTCATCCCACCTCACCACGTACGAACAATTATAATTTTTGTTTCTCTTCATAGTCAAACTCACAACACCTCTCCAGGTGACCAAAGAAATAACACGGATTTATCAGTCCCAAGATTCCTTATTCTCTTCTCAGCATTTTTAAAACATTTAGTTACAGGGCTACTAGTTATGAAGATTCTGACAGATAATTGTGATAAATATAGAACAAACCTCATATTTGATCAAGAGCTGTGTTACCATAAACCCAAGACAAGAAGAACCTAGATACACACAGTTAGATCTATGGTCCTACCATTGGATCCATGACCTGAAACCCAAGGATCATGGTTCCAAAACTGGAGCTAAGGTCTCTGCACTCAGGTCTACACTAACATTTGTCTTTGATCAATTGCTTCACCATAACCACAAAATTCTAATTCATTTAGCATCAGGTGTATCACAAGCCATGATTGCATCTTTATCAAAAACAAAATTTTGATAATTTGTTGAAAAAAAATCAGGAAGGTGCATACTATGCTGAGCAATGGAGAAATATCCAGAAATGATTTTTTTTTATAGTACTCCTGTGAAAAAATAAGTTGGAGCATTTGAAAAAGGTACACCCTAGATAAATCAGGTAAAGTTAAACCCAAAAACCCTCCTAAAAAATGCATATATCTAGTGTGCTTTGTCAGATTATTCAGGGAATTTCATATTAATAAATATAAAGCACAATTAAGACAGGAATAGAATATTATGCAATTAAAGATCATAGAAGAGGAAAATTCATATACATATTACAAGTTACAACAAATGTCCACAAAGATCAAGTGTACCAAGCTCACATCCAATATGGTGCATGTAGTGTGTATGTAGATATGTATGTATGTATGCACATGTATTTTTTCACTACCTTCCTTATTGTGAACATGAGCAGGAACACGGTCAGTACTTGAAGCTCTTTTGTCCACCAAAAGCTGCAACAAAGCTTATTCCTATGAGACTTTGATTTGCTTAAGTATAATAGGCACAAAAAATACAAGAAGATGCAGCAGCTAGCATCTTGAAAGTAGGTTAAATTGACAGGCATGTTAACAGATGGTTGAGTTACAACCCTCCCCCCGCCCCACCCCCTCCCCAACCACCACCACCACCCGAACTGAAAAAGGAAGAAAAAAGACAGGTCATTATAGATAGATAGATAGATAGATAGATAGATAGAGAGAGAGAAAGAGAGAGAGAGAGAGAGAGAGAGAGATGTGGTCTTTGAGTGTTAACAGTGTATATGTAACAAGAGAAGAAGTGGTTCAGCCCCTTTTCTGTTTATCATGGTGTTGGTTATTAGTAAAATGATCCAAAAGGTGGAGATGGGGTTATTTCGGGGTAAAGGTAGGGGTGAGAGTACTATGGTTTCGCAGTTGCAATTTGCGGATGTTCCCTCTTCTTATTACAGGCCTCGGAAGAGTAAATCCGCAACTTGCGAGTCATCCTTCTTTTTGAAGTGACCTCTGGGCTCAAGGTAAACCTACAGAAGACGAAAATGATGGCCATAGGCGACACTCATATAAATGACCTCGCAGTGGTGATGGGATGTTCAGTGGCCCAATTGCCAATCACTTACCTTGGACTCGCCATAGGAACCAAATACTCCTCATCCAGCCTCTAGGAGCCAGTGATTGAAAAGGTCAACCAAAAACTAACTAATTGGAAGGCCGCTGACCTGTCCACGGGCGCGCGCGGGGGGGAGGGGGGGGGAATCATGCTGATCAAGAGTGTTCTATCTAGCATTCCAAGCTACTATCTATCCCTATTTTCGATTCCCAAATCAGTGGTGAAGTGGATAGATTTAGCTAGGAGGAATTTTTTGTGGAATGACCGCGTTGGCTCCCACAAATTCCCGTCCATTGGAAGTCGATTTGTAAACCCCCTAGCAAAGGGGCTTGGGGATCCTCTCTTCCTGCTGTCTAAATGGTTATAGAGATTTGGCAAGGAAAAAAAAATCCCTTTGGAGGAGAGTGATAGATGCCAAATATGGCTCTCTAAGCTCAGGTTGATAGTGGGCTTTCTCTTGGCTCTTTAGGTGTTGGTGTTTGGAAAGGAATCTTGAAGAATCTCCCATGGTTCAAAAACCAAGTCAGCTTCAAAATAGGTGGTAGGTCCTCTATTCAGTTTTGGAAAGATGTTTGGGTTGGGCGCATCATCCCTTGCTACGGATTTTCCTCATATCTTCTCTCTTGCAAGAAGGAAAGATCGATCAGTCTTAGCCCATAGGGTTGTTCACGGCTATGGCAATGCTTGGGACTTGGGTCTAAGGCGCAACCTTAACAATTGAGAAATTGATTCTCTTGCCTCTCTTCTAAGCCATCTTGATAGCACAAAGATGGGCAGTCTTGAGGAGGAGGACACCCAGATCTGGCTCCATAACAAGGGTCCTACTCAGTGAAAAAGGCATATCAGTGTTTTATATCAGATGATGATCCTCCTTTCTCAAATGCAAGGATAATATGGAAATCCAAACTCCCCTCAAAAGCAGCCTTTTTTCTTTGGTTGATCACTCTAGAAAAGGTGCTTACTGTGGACAAGCTTAAAGCCAAAGGTTTCCATATGCCTAATAGATGCAGCCTGTGCCATAGTGATGAAGAAGACATTAGGCATCTATTTCTTCACTGCAAGGTAACTCATGCTGTCTGGACTTCTTTCCTAAGGAGATTTGACCGAAGCACGATGGTGGACCTGTTGTCAATGTGGAGCAATGAGGCAATCTCGGATCTAAACCCTTAAGGGAAAAGGTTGTGGTATAGCATCCCAGTTGTGCTTTGCTAGGCCCTATGGCTGGAGCATAACACTCATGTTTTTTAGCATAGTTGGGTGAAAAATAGCAGACTTGCCAACAAAGTGATATCTCTATTGTATTGCTGGAATTCTCACCTTCCTATGATGAAGGGTGTGAGATTCCATGACTTTTATTTCGAATGGGATAGTCTGTTTTTCAGCTAAGGAGCGCTCTGTTGCCCCAAGTTGAGTTGTACCTCTCATGCTTCTCAGTTATTAATAAATCGTTACTTTATCGATCAAAAAAAAAATGCGGATGATACCATGATCTTTTGTGATGGGGATGCTAGACAATTAGGTTATTTGAGATGTATCCTTCGATATTTCAAGACGGCCTCGAGCTTGAATATTAACTTGGCCAAGAGTGAATTGTTTCAAGTTGGGGAAGGTTTGGATATTGAGAGTTTCACTTGGATTTTGGGTTGTAAAATCGAGACTCTCCCCTTCTCTTATCTTGGTTTACCATTGGGGGTGAATTTCAAGTCCAAGGTGTGAAATCCGATGATTGAGAGGAATTTTGGGGGATTGGATTCGTGGAAAACTTCCTTCTTTCGAAAGATGGCAGATTGACTTGGATTAAGTCAACATTAGCGTCCATTCCTAACTATTTCCTTTCGTTGTTCACGATTCCAGTGTTGGTGGCCAATAGAATCAAATTTATCCTTGGGAATTTCTTATGGAATGACATTCACAAGCATCAC
This sequence comes from Platanus orientalis, assembly GCA_025762735.1. Classification (NCBI taxonomy): domain Eukaryota; kingdom Viridiplantae; phylum Streptophyta; class Magnoliopsida; order Proteales; family Platanaceae; genus Platanus; species Platanus orientalis. Next base: position 2,827 of record JAOXJP010296192.1, on the reverse strand, counting down.
AACTATCATCTCATGGAGTGGAATTCTATCTGTAGCTTAATTAGAAACAATGATCTTGGAATTTGGAAGATAAGAAGTCAGAATCGCGTGCTTTTAGCCAAATGGTTGTGACATTTTGGAGTAATAGAGAAAGTCTGTGGTTGATGCAGACAACAAAAAGAGGCTCTTGTATGTTCCACCCCACAAGCGAACAAGGCTCAAGTTGTGTGCAATGTATAGCTATATGTTGGGTGTGTAGGGGTTGGAATGCATATGTAATAAGGCCAATAATGCCATGGGTTAATTTGGGTTTTTAATTATTGGGTTGTTTTTGTAATAAGGCTTGAAAGCCAAGGTGAGTTTAGGATTTTAGGCTAATCCTGAAACTGATTTTTAGCCCAGGTTTCTAAAGTCAAAACTTGCCTTTTTGGCTTGATTTTTGATGTCATAAGGAGGTTATTTAGTTACCTTTCTAACAAGACCAAGATCGCGCAAATCCAAGATGATTTGAGAAAGTTACAATCAAATTACTAAAGGGGTATCAGTGAGTGACGAGAATAGTGTTTCTAGAAAGTTGTGTTTTAGTCTAAAGTTTAGGAAAGTGTGTTATTTAGAAGTCTCTTTTTTAAATTAAAAAATCTTTATTAAAAGTTTAATCCTGGCAAAGCATCGTGGTCCCCCAACCTTGGGTGGGGCTCAGGCCCTCGTTTGTGAGGAAAGGTCATGGAGTTGTGTCAATTGATAAGGGTCATTCTGTGGAGAAGCGTAGGGATGGTTGGATTTACAAGGAAGCAACGCTTTCGAACATCACCTGGCCAGCGGTGGAGGAGCCTAGCAAAAGGGTGATTGGAGGCTGCGAAACTATTATGTTCAAGAAGGAAGACATCCAGAGTAGGGTGCAGAGGTTGAGGTCCTGCTTGGTGGGGAGAGTTATTGGCGACAATCCTAGTCCTCATGCTCTCAAGGCGTGGGGTAAGAAAGTGTGGAAGGTGGAAAGAGAGCATCAAGTCAGGAGGATGGCTAAGGACCTTTTTCTTTTTGATTTTCCTTCAAGTCGTGAGGCGAAGAGAGTTCTTGATAAGCTGCAAGATGGGGAAGACTGACGGCGATGGAGAAGGAGGCTGGGCTTGGGGTTTCGGAGTTCCTGCTCACTTGTGGGGCTCTGTAACATTCAGGCTTATTGGTGATCAATGTGGAGGTCTTCTGGAGGTGGATTCTAGTGATTACTCATCGTTGAAATGGGTTAAACTTAAGAGTGAGGTATCCGGATCGAGCTCCTAAAGCGGTTTGGATATCTAATGGTATTTGAGTGTTCAAAATAGCACTGTGGAGACAAAAATTACCTAGGTTCCGGATGTTCTCCGCGTTGATCACCAAAGGGCAACAAAGAGGCACTTGTTAGACACTTTAGCTGCGACCGGCGAAAAGCCTAAAATCAGGGGGAAGCGGGGAACTGAAAGCATTTCAAATTTTGAATTTCAAAATAAGGGCAGATATGGAGAGAGGTTCAGGAAGTCTGGGGGTGAACGAAATGTCTAAGATAGTTTGAACCTCGGGCCAACCAATCAAATGGTCAGACAGGTGAACCAAACAAACCGGTATGTTAAAAGAAATGGGCCTCGTGCTAATAGCCCATTACCTCGAGGCCCTATGGCTTGTAGTCATTACAATGGATCACACGAGAGAGCCCAAGCCCATAAAGGGGTCCATGCTGATAAAAGGCCCTCAAGGGCTCTTAGGGGTCATCATCATCATGTTTCGAAGGCAGATGCGAGAAGCCCCAGGGATAGAGGGCCTACGACGAAGGAGAAAAGCCATCAATTAAGGGAAGGTGGCCAGAAATCTCAGTCCCTTGTGAAGCAGCTGGTTGTTCAGGGTAATTCCGTCGTCCACATGGAGCAACGTATGTTGAGTTGCGGCAATCAGGTGGAGGATCAAAGGGATTTTGTTGGTAAGGAAATTCTTACCCATTTTGGTAAACCCAGAACATCGATTGTGATTAAAGAGGGTGGGGTTGGTCCTCCAAAGACTCAAAAATGGTCTGGATCAGAAGGAAAAGGTAAGGGGAAGGCCCAAGCAAACCCGTCTGAGGGCGATGATGATGTTGAGCGGGATGAGATTTTAGATGGAGAAGGCAGTGGGTGGCAAACTGAACTGGGGAAGTCAGAGGTTGGGTGCAGTTTGATGCACTCACCTGACGATGAGTTTGGACATAGCTCAGGTAGCAGTAGATTGAAAGGGGCCCTATCTGTTGTCGGGCCCTATTCTGATGGAGGCCTGGCACGAAAATGGGGTGACTACTCGACTGATGGTAGTTTATCTCTCCACAACGAGGCGGAAGGGTTAGTTGGCACCTCTGACATCGGGGATGAAGTAACTGAGGTTGAACCTCTTTTGATGCTCCCTCCTTCTCCTTCTTCTTTGTGGGTTCTTAAGAAGGTGTCAGAGGTTAAAAGGAGATTGGGTGTTTCATTCAAGGGCATGGAACAAAGCGTAGAGGATTTTTTTTGGGAAGTGGAAAGACGTAGAACGTGGAGTCCAAGGGGAGCTCACAGTGAGCACAGGGAGCTCAAAAAGGTCAGGCACAGTAGAGAATTAAAGAATCTTCAATCTCAAATTAATTATGATGGAAAAAGTCAAGGGAGGAAGAAGAGGAAGGGGCATAGGGACACAGAGTGTTTTGAAATCTATGACCATGAAAAAGACCATTTTCTTCTAGAATGTTAGGGGTTTGGGGTGTGTGGAGAAGAGGTGGGGGGTTAAGGATAACCTGAAGCGTTGGAAGGTTGATTTGTTCACTCTACAGAAGACAAAGCTTGAAAAGTTGGATGGGAATATGCGTTTGGCC
>JAOXJP010296182.1:0-18524 GCA_025762735.1 Platanus orientalis | reverse complement strand
AAAATCCCCACTCTTGCGAAACTTCTTCAAAATATCATATTTCTTATGAGTCTCTATGTTTTTATAAGCCTAAATAATAATCCTACTTTTCAATTTCGTGTTTAGGTAGGTCTCTAGTGAAAAAGACCTTAAAATTTTATAAAAATATTGATTGTACAGAATTTTTCGCTTTGATGATGTCATTCCATCAGAAAATTTCTAGCACAAATACCTTATGGAAAAATGTTCATAACTTTCTCTATAAAACTCGGATTCACTCATCGTTTTTTTTTGTTGGAAACTAGTCTTCAAGAAATTTCTAAGCATATATAGCTTTTTTTCTAATTCATTCTAAATTTTTATTTGTGTATTTTTAAAGTTACCCCAAAATCTATTGATTCAGACGACACTAGACAATATAGACACTTTTTGGGAAAATTGTAATAACTTTTTATAAGAAACTTTAATTCACCCGCTGTTTATCGTATTAAAAAGTAGACTCATAGATCTTTCTCAGCATATATTATTTGTATGGTGATTCCTATGGGATTGATAGATATTGCCTTCTGAAGTTGTGCCATTTGTTTGGGATAATTTCATAAATTGTCATGTCCTTAACCCCTTTTTTTTTCCTTGCTTAGTAAATTACCTTTAACTTTTTTGTTTAGTGTTTATTTCACTTGCCATTTGTTCCGTAGGACTCTAGACTTTAATGTCTATCCAAAGGTATAACTTTCACTTATAGATTTTTTCTACATTTTTGTTAGTGTCTTTCTAAAGTTACTCTAACATCTAGATCAACATATGTGCATTAAAGTGATACTATGTGTGTGTAGAACTTATGTGACATGTGTTAGCATTCTAAGTGTGACACGTGTATAGTAATATGTGTGTCATGGTGTGGGGTGTTACATATGTTATGAATGAGTTATGCTTCTGCCAATTGTAAAGGTATTGAATCAAGACTTATGGTTTAATGATTAAAAGGTTACGTCTAAGGTAAGGCATAAATAAATGTATTTACGCTTCTACATATAATGGAATGTAATGGATTCTGAGACTATGATACAAATATATGGTTGTTTATATTATGGAATACGGATCAAGTGTTCATGCGATGCTCTGAATCCAAGGTGCATATGGATGAGATCTGAGTCTAGGTTCAGGGGCATTACAACTTGGTATCAGAGTAGCCAGGTTTGGGTTCTGTAGACTATTGGATGAGTGATCATATGAATAAGTGAGTTAAAAATGACTTAGATTGGGAAGCAGTGGAATACTTTGGAGAATTAAATCTCTAAGTATATGGGACTTCATATCGAATCATATATGAGGATGAGTACTTGAGGTGCATCCTCTACCTTAGCACCTGAGAGAGATCCCTTTGATGGGATATTGGGAGTTATTCATGGCTTATCTGAGGTTATGAGGGAACATATCACCAATGAGAGACAACTAAGAGAGAGGGGCAATGGAAATGAGAATCACATGATTGAGTGTTTTTAAAGAATGCGACCACTAGAGTTTAGGGGAACTGCCAATCTGATGGAAGAGGAATCTTGGATTATGCTGTTTTATGAGATCTTTGAGGTGATAGGTTGTGTTGATGATCAGTGTGTCTCCTTGTCTACTTTCATGAAGAAAGGTGAAGCTAAACAATGGTGGCGTACCATAAAGGATACATTCATAAGAGAGTATGATGAGCCTGCTACATGGAAAATGTTTCTTAAGATGTTCAAGGATTACTACCTCCCACCTAGTGGTCAAGAAGAGAATGAATTAGAATTCCTTAAATTAGTGCAAGGCAACATGACTGTGTTACAATACAATGCAAAATTCATGGAGTTAGCTCACTTTGCTCCACAGATTATTGCGGACAATTCTATGAAAGCTCAAAAATTTCAACATGGCCTTAGGCCTAATATCCATTCTCATATATTTGTGTTGAGGTTAAAGACCTTTATGATCAAGGAAAGAGGGAGAGTGAGGAGCTCCAGAAGATCCATGATTAAGGGAAGAGGCCATTTCAGGCTCATGCTTATAAGGAGCCTATTGCTCCAACACCTGCCAAGAGAAGGCCAACTGAGCAAGGAGTTACTGAGTAGTGTAAGAGATGTGGAAAGAGGCATGGTGGTACATGCTACTGGAATACTTGTAATTGCTTTAGTTGTGGACAGATTGGCTATTTGTCTTATGATTGTCCTACTAAGAAGGGCATCCCAACCCCTAAACTAGTTGATGATCAACAACGTCCCAAGGTTAAAGCCTGTGTATTTGCCGTCATTGAGAGAGATGCAAAGGCATCCAAGGCCATTGTCTCAGGTACTATTCCATTGTTTTCTCACATTGCACGTGTCCTTATAGACCTTGAATCTACACATTTATTCATATCATATGCTTATTGTGGACATCGGCATTTGGGAGGGGTTAGGATTTCCCCGCCCGTCTGTGGTTTTGGGGCCCACATCTTCGGTGTGTGATGCCGGTGAATGAAAGGTCGCTAACCTTTACACAAGGGAGTTAGGCTTTTCTGGGAGTCGCCACCAACTTGGGGTTAACTAATAGAGTTGGACATCGGTTCTCGTCTTTGGGGAAGAAGAGAAGTCTATACCCGAAGGTCTAGGGGTTTAACTCCTAATACTGGTCTGAGTTCTTGAGATGTAGGGTAAGTTGTTTGGTTGCACTTGGGGAAGGTGTTAGGCACCCCAAATACCCCCCTTTTAAGGGCGGCTTCTTCCATTCATATAGATCTTAATCTCATGTTTATGTCATGCTTTGTTAAGTTAAATTGAAGGCTTGCAAGATTTTCCTCAGGCTTAACACCCATTTTTACTTCTAATGGCCATTTTTCCAATGCCTGAATTTAATTCAGGGTGACAATCGGACGTTGGATTATGAACAGTCAAAAAACTATCCTTTATTTCATCCTATTCTAATTTTAGGAGACCCCTCATAGTCTAGGTCTTTAGAGGGATGGTAGACCCCTCTAATTAGCTCACTGGTAGGTTCCTTAGGGTCAGGTATTAACCCTAATGGAAGGGAAAATAAAAGGGGAAAATAATTTTTTTTTGTCTTATAAGCTTATCTCCTGTATTTTACCTTAACACCTGAATTTTAATTCAGGGTGATAATCAGGCGTTGGAAAAGCTGATCAGCCCAACTTCTTTGTGCAATCGTTTGGGTTGGTTTGGTGGGACCCAGCACTATGGGGCCTAGGGTTTGGGATAGGGGAAGTCTTCTAGGGTCACATTATGCAATTCTAGGGGTTCTGGTAATAGGAAACGTGGAGATATGATCTCCCAAAGTGGGCAACATAGTCACCTGTTGCAAGCCTAACACCCGTTTTCTGGTATAATGCCCGATTGTTCAATGTTTGAATTTTAATTCAGGGGACATTCGAGTGTTGGGTGCTAAACCAATAGCCAACTCAGGTTTTTGGGCCACCAAAGTAGGGCCTAGAGGGGAGGGGTTTCGCTTGAGTCTTTATACTAACCCTAGGGTGGACTCACACTTAAATAAATTAAATAAAAAAATGATTTTTAAGCCCAGGCCTAACCCCCGAAATTCACTCCAATGCCTGAATTTCTATCTAATGCCTGAAATTATATTCGAGCGTTGGGACAGAAATGAGGGCTCACAGAGGTGCATATGCACAGAAATGAATTCTAGAGGTTATTTTTGCCATGGGACAGGACTGAAGGAGAATCAGGGCTCCCTAGGGTGGGTCCCAGATCCCAACACCTGATTATTGTCCTAACGCCCATTTGTTCAACGCCTATTTTATAATTGACTTAAAAATCGAGTGTTAGTTATTGGGAGAAAATCTAGCAGCTGGATTTCCTAATTTTAGAGCCCTTAGGGTTTTGTAAAAATCATGAAATTAAATATGCTAATAGGGGAGATATACATGAGCGTCATATAAAAAATTAAGCTTCAAATCATGCATAAAAAAAATTCAAATTAAAATGAGCAAATATTCTCTAAGACTAGGTCTCAGAAGATACATTTTTAGGGGCCTGTTTGGGGGGCCATCTCGGAGCCCTCCATAGATCATAAATTCATGAAATTAAATATACAACATACATATGTCTAGCCTAACATATTCAAATTTGGGCTTAATAAGCCTTCTACAAAAATCACAATCTATTTAACATGATAATAGGTAAAAAATAGAAGCAAGTACAGGCTGTTAAGCCTCTACTATATAACTTGAATTAGAACATAGTTCTAGCATAAAAATTAAGAGCATAAAAACATACTATTTGATATGTAATGAACAAGGGGGAATGAATTGGATTAGGGTTTAGGCTTACCTTGCCTAGGGTTGATGCAAGCTTTGTAAATTTACCTTCTTCGTCTTTTCCTCTTAGAATTAGGGTTTTTGGTAGCCAACCCTAGGTACCATGAAATTGGGGCTATTTGTAGCCCCAATTATCCTTCATGGATGGCTGGGATTGATTCTAAGGGTTGCTAGGTGGAGGCTGGAGATGAGTTTAGCAAAGTAAGGTGGAGGGCTTACATTTAGCATGAGGTGCATGGGTGACACTTGTGCTAAGACCATGGACAAGTGGCTTGGATAGATGATGGGCTAGGATTGGTTTGGCCTAAGAAAATGGAGGGTGAGGATGAAAGAGGGTTAGTTTACATGCATTGGTTAGGTGGACAAAGGGGGCTAGGTTTAGATGGCATTTGATAGGTGTAGGTTAGTTGCAACAATCAAGGGTGGGGAATCAAGGTGCTATTTAAAGGGTCATGAGTAGGACCTTAAGGATGTGAAATCCAGCACCTAGATCTAAGGGTGAAGAGTAAGGGTGCACTAGAGAAGATGCTCATCCAAGGGTTGGTAATCTAGCCTTAAGGTGTGAATACCTTAATTCCATTAATGAGTTAAATGACTTAAGGCTTTAGTTCACTGAGGTGCAATGATTATTTTATGATTTTTTGTACTTCTACTGTGAGACCTTTTTTTGTGGCTCTTGGGCTTGGAATTTGGCGAACTTAGTATTTGGTTTTGAAGTATTAGATAATCCGGTTGCAACGAGCCAGTCAGAACCAAATTACGATAAAAGGAAGGGGTAAAATTAGGGTTTTTCCGTTCTAAAAACCTTACCGATACATTTTGGAAGGGCAATGAGGTAAAATTGATCTTAAAAATTGTCTAGGGAAAGATGACCCTTGATTCAGGTGCACCATGGCCTCTGACCACGCTGAATTACGATACCCAAACTGAAAATTGCGCAAAAAATACCAGTTTGGTCATACGGGGATCTCTTGACGGGAATTGATCTTGTATTTTATGTGGGTTTCTGCTTTGAGCTGTGCTTGGATTTTGAGGAATATCAGGACTATAGAAACTGACAAATTGATCATTGGATTCCCAGGCAGTCGTCGAGGGTTTACGAAGCGGGGTTATTCGTCAAGATCGGGTTCCTATAGTTGCTTGAAGATTAGGGGAATCGAGCTATTGGACTTCCTTTAATGCTCAAGTTTATGAAATGGTCTTTTGAAGGTAGGGTAGAGACCAAACAAATGAGCCTAACCTTGCCTTGTTATGAGTTTGGGAGAATCTTTTAGGGCATTCTGTGTGTCAAATATGAACGAAAAGACTTGTTCTGTTTTGAACAGGACGTGACGATGGGAAACATAGGGATTTCATAATCTAGTGAGAATTTGATACTTTGAAGGTATTGGAATTATAAGGATGTGGCCACTGATAGACTGAATTTCTGAGTTTGGGTAAGCTCCCAGGAGTTGATTGACCATCCAGTCCCCAGTACGAAATTGCTACTCCTTTATAGAGTAAATAAGGGAATCCGTTTTGATAAGTTTCATGAAAGCTTGTGTCCCTTAGACGGTTTTTTGAAGGTTTCATAATTTTGAAGAGATGGATGCTGACTGGTCTTGATTCGGATAATCAGGGAACACGTTGGCTCCATATGAGTGAAACGGGATTACAACCGCTTCTTGATCCTTTGGGGAAGATTTTAGATTTCGCCTAGATTTGAGATATGAAAGTCCTTTTCTTATACCTGAAGATTTGAAGCTAAGTTCAGGGGCAAGGTGTGGCCATTGATCTTTCAGAATTCAGAGATCAGATGAATTTGTGGGAGCTTTTCCAGCTGTCACTTTCAGGTCGAGGTTAATCTGAGTTGAGAGGTTGACTGTTGCCAATCTTGATAAGGGTTGATTCTGTGATGAGTTTCTTGAAGTTGGGAGAAGTAGGGGTGCATAGAGTCTGAAATTGCACCATTTTGACAATTGGTGAGGTTCCAGGGATCCTTTAAGGGCCGAGGGGTGAGTTCTTGGAAGTGAAAAAGGATAAAATAGTAATTTTTTGCCCCCGGGTTGAAAAATATGAAAATGAGGATTTTTTGTCTGTGGTGCTTCATGATAGGAAGACTTACATAGACGAGAGGGACTCAGTGATTTAAATGATAGATAGCAAATTCTGGGCCTTCGAAGGTAAAAGGGTAAAATGGTAATTTTTTTACTTGTGATGCTTTACTGACGAAAGGCTTATGGAGGTTGAAAAATTACAAACAACATGAGTGGGTTCTTGAATGTGGACCCTCAAAGTCCTGTTGATGCTTCTATGAGAGATTAGGGTTTGTCTTGAAATAGTGCATTTTGAGCTATAATAAGGTGTTTCAATTGGTTCATTGTGACTAGAGTATCCGGAAAGACTTCTCTAGGAATGCATAACCTCCTAAAGTCCCAGCTTGTTCTTCCTAAGCCAAGGGTGCCTAGAGTCTTGATGCCTAATTGCTGTTATGCTGTCCTTATGCTATCACATGACCCAAGTTAAAATTTGGGTACTGACAACGATGAAGAAACATTTAGACCGACAACAATGCCATCTTTGAGCATCAACTTGAAGAGACAAGTGTTCCCCCATAACTTGCCACAATCTTGGCACATATCTAAGCTCTCAAAAAATAATTTCAAGATCAAAGGGAGGAATATTAATGTGATTTGGAAAGGTTGACCTAGGAGAACAACCGCCAAAGGGCATGTCTTCCATTGTGTAAAAATGTGGAAGAATCCAACCAACACCAACATCCTTCCCATTCCCATACCAATAGCAGAGGAAAGGCAAAACCCCACAATGAAGTTGTGGTGTCCTCCCGTTCTACTGACGAGGCTTTAAATAAGAGAAATGCCTTCAAAGAAGATGTGCAATCTCTAGTTGACAAGGGCTTAGAGGAATTCAACCTTGAAGGAAGATAACTTTTCTTGAACATAAAAATTAGTAAAGTTCATTGATCAATCACATATATAAAATTGTTTTCCCAGGATCACCATATGAATCTCTAAAGTATCTACACTTGCTCTATAATTCTCTGTGCTTCTCCCACTTCTAGAAAAGTTACATGACCTTATCTGAACATGGGCACCTCTATATTTAAAGTATTTGAGAAGCCAAAGTAACCCTAGGGGGTGTAGGATCCTTATGAGATTCTTATTCTTAGGTTGTAGAGCTTAGTACCCTTAATTAAGTCAAACTACATTAATGACACTCTATCTTTTATTAATTACAAACTGACACACCACTAATTACAATAATGCCTGTTACATATTGGAATTGAACTCCCAAAGATAAGAAAATAACAATGAGACTCCTATTTATAGATATTTTACAAATAAGTCATTCCACTTCACAATATTCCTTAATGACCTTCAGGATGATAAAATAATCAATGTCTAACCCCTATGGTCATGAGAACATTAACATTAGAAACTTAATGAATCTATTGAACATTTAAAAACATTTATTTGATAAAATTATTTTCAAAATTAAATATATAAATTAGAATATAGTTTTGAAAACATTTGACAAACACTTTATCAAAAACCACTGGCCAGATTTTTATGTCCAATTAAATCACATATTTCCTAAACTGAATATTCTCTCACTTAAGGGTAGTGAATTCCTTATTGGGTATTTTCATCATCTCAAATATCATGTAGGCTATCCAAACTACCCATGATATAGCCTCCAATTAGACATCACTGGTTAGTAGTTCAAAATAACTAACATAATGACTTAGAGAAATACAAACCCCTCAAGTCTAAGGATGAGTCTGTAAATATGAACATTTATCTTGACAGTGATGTTTTATCAAGTGTGTTCATAATAAATCCCTTTAATGCATTTATATAATGCACCCACATGCAATCTTAGAGTCTTACTCTAGTGATTGAGATTACATCACTCTATCATATGACAACTCTTCATGTAGCAGCCTTATAAGTGATGTGTCCAAAATCATTCATAGTTATAAACTTTCAGGTCTACAAGAACTGGATTATCAAATCTCTCCACACATTCCAATGTGTCTAACATCCTACTATGTTACCAAAGGACCACCTATCTCGTATCATGAAATCAAATAATTACCCATATAAAAAGACAAATACATGTGATAGAATAAATAGTTATTATTAAATAAATAATTAATTAATCATGCCTATATTTTATGTGAATGGCCTTGTTAGGACACATATTTCTAACATGACCATCATTGATTGAAACCATTGTTGATGATGGCACCCATTTTCACTGGCATCCATCAACCAAATATATGATCTAAGAAGCATCATCCACCAGAACCATTCAAAAGCTTTCGTTGTTATGATGACCATGGCAATAAAAATGAGCTTCGTTTGCTTCTTCTCATCTTCTTTTTGTTCCTTCTCTCTAAAGAATTTTTCTTTTGCTTACGAGGGTGGTGAGTTGGAGAGAAAGTTCCAATAATGCCAATAGTGGTGCCAATATAAACAATTGTGTAACGTACCCAATGGATAGAGATGAAAGGAAATGTAAAAATAGAAAAAGATAAGAAGAGATGAGCTCTTTCGAGGGAACTCCAACGTCCTAAGATAGAATTAGAGATAAACAAAGGCAATTTCATTCATATTTTGGGCTTACACGATGGAGATATATATAGATAGAGAAAAGACCCAAATTACAGACCCAATAACGACTAAATCTTGGACTCGTCTGACTCGTTAACTGACTTCCTACTCAACAACAACCCTATGACTTGTTTGACAATCCTAACAATCCTTATTCTACTCAACAACCCATGACTGACTCCATAACCGACTGAATCTTAACGAACTTCCATTGACTTAATAAACCCTCTTTATTGGACACCTCATTAGAACGTTGTCTCAATAGGCACGTTACAAATTATACATAGAACAAAAGGAATGCAAACAAAGCTGTGAGGAACGTTATAAAGAGCAATAGAGAAAATAAGGAAAGGGGTAAGGATGAGGTCAAGGTGGCAGAAACCCAGTAGTACCAGTAATAGTATGAATAGGAAGAGAAGGCTAGCAACAACAACGGTGCGAGGGACGTTGCTAAGAGCCAATCGATCGATATGATGTGTAACGCAAAGAACAAGGAAGAGAGTGTAGACGCAGGAAAGTAGTAGGAATAAGGAGAGCAAAAAGTCCTATTTTCAGGCACCCATCTATGAAAGTTGATTTTCCCATGTTCTCTCTATTGCTCTTCAAGAAATTCCAAGGGTTTAGGTGAAATTGACAATTTTCATCATGTTCTATAATTGAGATTTAAAACCAATGCCCCTTGAAGAAATCGCAAGTCAGAGAAGGGTTAGTTCACCCTAATTTTTTTTGGGGATTCTTTGAAATAGGGTTTCAAAAATAGTGTTGGTGTTGGATATGTTGAAAGGCAGTAATGGGATTTTTTAAAAGAGGGTTTCAAAGCAATAAAAGACATGGTCTCGATCTTAGGCACTAATGGATCTTTGGGATTCTTTGGAAGAGGGTTTTAGGTGCTCCATCTTAGTGGAGAAACCACATTCGTGGTTTCACTCATTCATGCAATACAGAGATAAAGAAGTGAGAATTTTTGGGTTTTAAAAAAATATTTTAATATATAAACTTACCAACTTTTTGTGCCACATGTCTCCATCAACTAGGGAGCTGGATAAAAATGGAATGCAAAGAACAAGAGAAAAAAAGCCTCTACTAAATGTCATTCTCTTGTACATGGTGCCTACAACCTGCTTACCATAATTTATGGCTATCAATGAGCCAAGCTTGAGCTTTGATTTAAGCTCGTTTCCTAAGTGAGCCTACGCTGAGCTTCACTATGCTTAGTTTGCTAAAAGCTTGGCTCATTAAAATCTTGGTTTGGTTAATAATTTCATAATAATGTTATATATTGTAACAAAAGTAATGTTTAAATTAGACTAATGGGTCATAACAATGTTAGGCCTTATTTTTTCTTCTGGCAAGTCGAGCTTGAGCTTGGCAACTCAGGCTCATGATGAGCTGAGCGTGGCCCTCATGTGATGAGCCCAAGCCAAGTTAGGCAAAGCTCGGCTCGTTGACACCCCTACTATAATTATGGTAGTGAGGATGGGGAACTACCCTAAAATGCTTTTTTTAGGGAAAGGGTCTACTACACCCAAATTTGTTTGTCCCCCCATGTTCCCACACCACAAGTTGACACGTGATGGTTTTTTGAATAATTTGGTGCCTCTTTTAAATAGGGAGAAAATGTTCATTTAAACACTTTTTTTTATGGTTTTAACCTATGAACCCCATTTTTATAGGTATTGTTGGCACAGATTTTATCCCTGTTCAAAAAGAAGAAAGACACTGGGTAAAATCAAATCAAATCAAATCAAGTGCAAAAAATGGTTATAGGATCATGACACATGGCCATATCTAATTGTGATGATTTGATGCCATCATAAGCAATAAATGTGGATAAGCCCATCCATGCAAGGAAGAAAGTGAAGCTATCCGTAAAAGGTAAAACTCAGGCTGGGTCTCTATAAGACTGACATGTGACTGATTCTCCAAGTCAAAGTCAAGGTCTGAGTTGAAATACCAAAATCCTTCTCATGTGTAGGAATATGGTTGGAATAAGAAAAGGATTATAAAATCCTAATAAACTCAAATCCCATAAATTATACTTGAAGCTTTTAGGATAAGGGTCATCAAATTAAATCATGATTGAGGATTGAGAATCTTGTTATTTGGCAACCATATACAAAATTGAGAAGACCTAGAAGTATAAATCTCAATCCCAGAAATAACGGGAAGATAAGTGCTACATAACACCAAATTATCTATATAAATATGGAGTCCTTGATATGGAGAGGAGAATGGAAAAAGGATATTTTTGAAGAATTGATAATTTTTCTTGGAATGCAAGTTAGAAAAGTATAAATAAAGCTCCAGTAGACTAGCAAGCATGGAACAGGAGATTAAAAAAAAATTCAAATATGGCTTCTGCAAGGTGATGTTTTAATCTTGTATAAGATACATTTAAGTTATCATGAAGTTCATGTCTTTGACAGATAGATATTCCTTATAAACCATAATTAGAGGTGTTTTATCTCCCTTACATGGAAAAGATGTTATTAACAGATTTGATTAAAGAATCCAAAGAAGTGTAATCCCCAAAATAAATCATAATTAAAACCATTCAAAACAAATGGGTAATTTGACACACACAACACCAAATTTGATGTATACAAGTACCTATTTTTTCATATCAAAATTGTTTATATAGTTTTAACCCTATACACCTCACATTCTATGTGTGGGGACACAAGGGGACGGACATATTGGATGTAGCAGATCCTCTTTTTTCAAGGTCCCGAGTGGCCCCTGCATTGTTGGAACAAATTTAAAAATTTGTCGTTTCTATAGGGTGTTAAATTTCAAAAACTAATTTATAAATCCAGGGGATAATGACCTAGTGTTTGGGTGACTGTAGCATTAATTTTCCAAGAGGAAGGTGAGGGGTTGAATCCCATTAGTGATATTTTGTAATGCGCATTGACACTTGTTCAATCTCTCCCATTGCAATATGGGTCCTACTTTATGCGGCTGTCATGTGGGCCTGAGTGGTTATATAAATTCTTTCTACTAAATCCGAGGGAAGGAAATGCAAAGAACTCTAGCTTTCTTGGTGATAGTCATGGTCTCCCAAAAGAAGAACAGGGGAATTGACCACGCTACCACTAAGCTCAAATTAAACATTTTCTCTCTATGTAATTGTACTTTCTAGTAAAGAAGAATCGTTTCCTCTAAATGCCTAAATTTCAAGCTCAATCTTCAATCATAATTTATATTTGATCTTGGTATCTTTGACCAATTTGTAATTTGAACTTCTAACTTTTAAAGTTAGGTGACACGACTTACCAAAAAAATAGGTATCAAGTGGCGAAACTAAAAATTTAAGAAATGGGCTTAAATAGACAACATAGTAGCCTACTATTACTCTAGATCAAAAGAACCAAGCAACCCAAACTTAATAGCCTAAGCCCATTGTTCTTAGTGATCTGTTTTTTAGAAAGAGAGAGATATAAGAATTTTTATCTCTAGATTCTTATTTTTATTGTCTCTTTGAGTCTTTCTAAACATCAATTCTCTTTCTTCTTTGGTATAATTTCTCTCTTTTTATTATTTATTTTTAGTGTAAAAGGGAGATTTTAGGCTTTTTTTATATAGTCCAAATTTAATGGGCTTAATGAGTCTCAATTTAATGGCTTAGTAACCATCTCATAACCGTTACAAGAATGTCAACAATTATCTAGGTTTGATGAACCTTTATCTCCTATGTCTCTAGGTTCATTAAACTTTGGTTGATGGTATTGATGAGGACTTCATAACAGACCATCTGGAGGTCAATAGTCATGACAATCGAGGTTGGTTAGGCTTATTGTGCTCATAAATCAACTTGCTCGCCAAGGACCATTTGCATGTCGACTTGTGTTGTGTTTATGGGCTGCTTACAAACCTAGTAAAAGCCATTCACCTTCTTATAGATATGTAGACCTGATCATGGTTAAGGACTTCTATAGGATCTAATTTTTGAAACACGTACTCTAAAAAAACCATTCACATAAATAAAAGTATTTGTCTGTTCATTAAATTAATAAAGAACCTTCTAATTCCATTATCACTTGCATTTTTTATTATTTAGTTATTTGATCTCATGAGATGAGATAGATGGTCCTCAAGTAACATAGTAGGATTTTGGACACATAAGATTATATGTGATGAGATATGACTATTTAGTTTTTATAGATCTAAAAATTTATAACTATGGATGATATTGGAACATCACTTAAATGTTGCTACATGTAGAGTTACCATATAATGGAGTGATATAATCTCAATTATTGGAGTGAGAATATAAACTTATATAAATGCATTAGAGGGATCCAATATGAACACACGAGGTTAAACTTCATTGTTAGGATAAAGATAGTTCAAATTTATAAACCAGTCCTTTGTTCTGAGGGATTTGTATTTTTCTAGGTTTTCTTGTTGATTGTTTTGAGCTACCAACCAATGATGCTTAATTAATAGCTATACCATAGGTAGTTTGGATAGTCAAGTTCATACTTGAGAGAGTACAAATACCCAATAAGGAATGTATTTTCCTTAATTAGAGGTGTATTTAGTTTAGAACAAACATTGTATGATTAGACATGAAAAGTTGGATACTGTATTTTTTATAAAGAGAATGTAAAATAATTTTAAAATAAAAAATCACAAGTAAATACTTCATTCGAGATTTCTCAAAAAAAAAAAAAATCATCATTTGCAACTGAACAAGATCATTTACAACCAATCTTAAAATCGTGAGTGACATGCAAATCACTAAGAAGACATGCCAATTGCGATGGACAATCCAAAAGGGAGAGCATATAAAAAAAATCATCAATCATTATCATTGTCATCACTGGTACTTGAACTACGATGGCTTGATCTTATTAGAAACAGGAACGTAGGTAGTTCGAATACATACACGTTGGACACAACTCCACCCCAAACAAAATCCTAAGTCTCATGGACTTATATTTAACTGAACTACAGTTTGACTTGATCTTGATTAGGGTATGTAGGCAATCTACCATAATATACATGTTCAACCACCATCTTAAACAAGTCACATATTCTACAAGGTAATCCTAGCTTACAAGAGTATAAATTATAAAAGTATATATGAGACTCAGAAGCTTCTATTCATATAACAAATGAAGGTTCAACATGCAGAGGACAAGGGCATCTTAGCAAGATACACTAAGTACAAACATCAAAGGTACTTGTAGGCTATGATTCAATGGTCACAAGGACAAAGATCATATCAATTTCTTTTACGATGGGCACATCATGCATGGTCTCCTCTGATCCCTTTATCGTCGTTTTGTTTTCATCAACAATAGCACTTCACATTAGCATTAGAAGAACTTGCAACCTCATCCACTACATACATATCAATGGAATCACTGGCATTTGCATTCTCTAAGAGCTCTGTTTAAACACAAAATAAAAGTTTTAGACAATATACGATAAATAAGAAAACAAAAATCTATAAGGCGACTATAAATGCAAAGTAGTCTTTGTTGTATAGCACAATGGCCAGAAGATTGGGATCATGCATGACTTCATTAAGATATTTTTGAAAATCATGCTACTACATCTACAATTACATGACATAATTTTTTAGGGGAAAATGTTGATATAAGAAAAATCACAAATAAATACTTCATTTGAGATTTCTCAAAAAAAAAAAAAAAAATCATCATTTACAATTGAACAAGATCATTCGCGACCAAGCTCAAAATTGCAAGTGACATACGAATCACGAGGAAGATATGCCAATCGCGATAGATATGCCCATCGCGATGGAAGCCTAATTGTGACATAGAGAAGGTAGAGAACCAAAAAATCTTATATTTTACATGTTTGGCTTTAGCAAATCATGATTAAGGTTGTTTTAGACTTCTAAAACGCCCAGAAGACTCACATAAGTGCCCAATGTGTGTTCCACATCTCTAATTCATACATGTCTCGAAGAAAGCATAATCCAATGCTAATAGGACTTCTTTTTACAACAAAACTCATTGCTCACATCAAATTGACATTTAATAAGGAAGATAGGATAAGTCCCACATAAACATGGACTTTTCTACAACCTTTTGATCATTCAGTAATGGCATACAAAGAATCACACATGGGATCAAACCCTAATGATGTTTTCTATAAATACCAAAACCCCTACATGTTTTTGTAGGCTTTCACACTTCTCTTTTGCTCTAGTTTTCAACCTCTCTGTAACCAAAATGTCAAACACTTCTCTTCTTCAAGTTTTCAAGATCAACCTTCTGCAAGTTTCAAGCTTATATTCCTTGGGAGCTCTCAAGTTTATTAAACCTCTGAGAACCCAAGAAAGATGATGATTCCAGCCTAAAAACTACGAGTTACGATTGCGAACAAGTAAGATTAGATTGATGTGAATGTGAAGGTGTAGTAGAAGTTGTAACATTGCAAGAATATCAATAAAGCTTTAATATTTTGTTCTTATTCTGTTCTTCTACTTTATTTATTTTATGGATTTTTCTTATTATTTTTCTTTACAATTTGTGAAATGATTAGAGAATTATAGGTGCATTATTCCCGTTGTAACACCATATTTTGTCGTTTTAAAAGGAATTTTGAAACTTAAAGTGTTCAAATTAGCCACATGTGTAGATGGCAAGTTTATCATTTTATGTGGGGACTATTGTCGACATAAATTTTGTGTTTGGAATAAACACAAAAAGAGGCAAATTGCAAATATTGAAACTATGGAGACAACTTTCTTTGGTTAGACTCTTCACACAAGCATAGACTTTTAATTAACAATCTCCATTCAAGATGAGGGTCTGGTGGTGTGTTTCTCTTCTTTGGATATGGTGGTGTAGCTTTTTCTTTACTTTAGGCTTTGAGCTTTATCAGCTATGAAGAAACCATTGTGATCTTGCACCTAGGGCCGTGTGTAGTGTGTTTCTGAGACCATAAGAAATGCTTTTCTCTCTAGCAAAGAAACTTTAATTGATGGAGAGAACATAAAAAATGCATTTTGTGCTTCAGACCTGTTGAAAGCCTTCAAGATGCTCTGAAATTTTGGGGCTTTGTCTTGTCTCTATATCTTTTTCTTGCTTGAGGACTGCTGCCAAAAGATCCTTCACTCTTGTATGGAGTATTTATAGACTTTGAAGTATGATTCATCCACACCATTGATTGGATTTTCATACATTTTATGTCTTGTTGTTTCTTTTTTTTGGAGAGCTAACAATATAAGGAATTTTTTTTTTTATATTCCTTGATTGGCACATCTTCCCTTATTTTCCCTGGTTAATTAATTTAAGTAGATCCTCCATCATGCAGGTTCCACGTAGGCAATACTTGGACTTTGTGCCTAATAATGGGCTGAGCATGTGGGTTGTGTGGTTCTTAGGTTAAAGTTTACAAACCTGAACTTTGGCCCAATGGACCTGTCCCTTCAATTGGACTAGATTTGAAACCCATGTGTAACCTTAAAGACTTTTGTGTAAATTGGTGAGGTGCAGCCCCTTATTTTCAATTCATGCAAATTTTAGGTGTCTACACCTATCACTCCAAACTCTCCTTAGAGAGCTTGTTAATTACAGCCATTCATCACAACCAACCTCTGATTTTCTAGTTGTTACGCGACTTGTATAAAAACAAGAGTGCTAAAATATGGACTTTGAAGACTTATTGGTATTTAACATGAAATACTCAACAAAAAACTTTATTTTCTCTCTTCTACAATTCCCCTCAAGCTTACCTATCCATAGCTTCGAATCATTGACTTGTATCTTCTTTGAAGGACTGAGCAGAGGTTTAATGGACGTCGTTCTTCCTTGGAGTCGAGCGGCATAAACTTGAGGTAGTGGAGGAAGAAGACTTGAAACGCATAGAGAGAACTTGAATCTTGCTTGAGCATGTGATGCTTTCAATATGCTAAAGCCTTCTCTATGTGTAAAAGCCTTAGGAACATCTGAGATGCATGGTATTTATAAAAGATTTAGTGACTTAGACTCCATCTAGGATTCTAAGTTGTTGTATGTTTTTAGTTTTATTTGTAGCTTGCACTCTTTCTTGTTGTAGGAGTCTTGCTAGTATGACACCTTCTCATTGGTTGTTGGAGAAGCTTCATGCGCATACTGAATCCTTAACCAGGTGAGCTTCTAATTGATGCTCTTATCTGATCCCTTAATTTGAGTGATTTGATGAGATAGAGGAGTCTTCTTGCAATAGGATTCTTATTTGGATTAGTGATCTTTGACAACTTATACAATCTGGAGAAATTTTGTATGAATGAGACTCTATCCATTAGCTTTTTGGGCATTTTGGGAGTCTTAAAATACATCCTTTGTAATTCCTCGTTATTATTTCTATTTAATATATCAATTTTAGGTTTCTAGTCTCATTCTTCGCCGTGCACCTATCTTTGCGAAGCACTATTCATCCATTGCGAACCACTTCCTTCACAGAGTGTTATTTTATGTTCATTTACCATGAACTGATTTATCATCGTGATGCTTCATCGTTACCATGAACCAATTTTCCACCGCAATGTCTTGATTTATAGGAATCTATGCCAATTTTTTTTTGAACTTCACATACTAAATGGCTATCACATAATCAAATCCTTCACATGATTGTGCTTTAGGCGTATTAACCTAGATTCCCATTATAGTTTTCACTATAAGTCTTTAGAAAGTTGCTTAATTGTCACAATAAATTGTGATTGTTGACATAGTTTTACTTCAAGTTGGTACATCTATTAAAATATTCTAGAGCCATTTTGCTTCCTCTCTCATTGAGGAAGGAGCCATAAACTTAATATTTTTGATAGAATAAGATATGTGTTTTTTGGATTTCTAAAAAATTGCACCTCTTGTCCATATACAAATACAAGTAGTCTAATGTAAATTCATTTATATTTAAGTTTCATGTAGCATCATTTTATTCTTTAACAACATTGGGAAATCTTTTATACTTAATGCAATCTAGTGCATTTTTCTTAGAATACTAGTATGTTTACCATGTAATCCCACCACATAGACTATAAAGGCCTTGTGCAATGGGAAATGCATAATATATATAAGACAACCTATAATATTAAAAGATGTATATTGAGATACCATATTCTCAATATATATTTTTAGTTTAATGCTAGTATCCACAGGAGTGGGTGCTGATTCACATTTAAACAAGTTGCAACTTTTGAGAATTTATTCTATATAATTGGATTGTGTAAGAACAATCCCATTATCATTTCTAGAATTTTGGTCCCCATTATAGCATCAACCATCCTTAGTTCATTTATATCAAAGTTTAATGACAAAACTTTTTTATGTCATTAACACAATTATCTCTTTTCGTTTTACTTTAAATACACATATCTTTCTCATTGAATTGATAATCATCCTTTACGAGTTTTCTAAATTTGTCATGTTACTATTTAGGTGCCTATTTTAATCCATATAAGAATTTTAACAGTTTGCACACTTACTTTTTATTTCCTATCGTAATTTATCATCCTGATTATTGCATATAAATCCCATTTCAAAGTTTTCATTTAAGAAGGTAGTCATTACAAATTACATCCATATTATGAATAATTAGATTTGAAATTATATCAGTCACTATTAGTGTTTTGATACTTAAAGTCATTGCTACGGGTTATAAGT
>JAOXJP010296172.1:0-18525 GCA_025762735.1 Platanus orientalis | reverse complement strand
CCCCCCCCCCCCCCCCCCCCCCCGGCTTATCACTTTTTGGCTCTGATGTGTCCACACCCTGGCACTGTCTGCATGAAATTCATTTGTACCTAATATTCTGCTGTGCTAGTCTTATTGACATTTTATGGCTGGTCTTGCCCAAACAAGGCCCAATTTAACTTGCTATGTAGCTATACTGCAATTAAATTCTGCGCTGCTAAACAGAATCAAAGTTAAGGCCTAAGAGATCCTATGTTTTAAATGAGCAGGAAAAACACCATAATCAAAGGGGACATGCAACAGTTTTAGGTTGTTTAGGGCTATGGGTTGGGCTTGGACCTGGCCAGGGTTAGCTTAGGCCCAGTTTACTATGCTTGAATCCTGGCGTACGCGGCATTGTCCTAGAACTTCAATACAAGCCTAAGCCAACAAATCTGTTTGGTGGGTCTTGGGTTGGACACGGGCTTTTATTAGCCAACAAGTTGACGAACTAGTTCAATATCTTATTATATTTATATTACGTTAAATTGCTTTGGTTTTAGACTATTGCTTTGTATAATTTAGAAAGGGAAGAAAATGTTCTGTAATGAAAAACTGTCTGTAGTCTGTATGGTGAATGATAAACTGACATGTGGTGTTTGGGGGGGGGGGGGGGGTTAAAAACGTCAACAAAAGTGTTCAGATGAAAAAGTAGGTGTTCAAAAAAGAGACCAAATTCAAAAACGCATCATGGGTCCATCAATGCACGCTTATAGAGGTCTGTGTCAACACAGACAATATTCTCCGAAAGAAAGCCATGCCTAGTAAATCGGTGGGTTCCAATCATCTCCTGTCTGACTGGAGAGAGATCATGCCAGTACAAATCCAGTGGACAATATGATGCATCGCAAGGGGTATTTTGGTAATTATATAAACACTCATCAACTCTCTATTACTATAACACCCTCTTCTTTAACCTCTGTCTTTAGTAAGACACCCTTTGCCAAACCCTGTTTTACAGATTCATTTGTATTAGCATGATATCTCTCCAATCACAAAGGAGATGGTTGAAACTCTTTTTTTTTTTGTGGTAAAGATGATATTTAATATAAAGGAGAAGAAGGAACAGAATAAGAAAAGGAGTCTCTCATTAGATGGGAATCTGGATCGGCTGAGTTTTATTTTTTAGAATTTTCAGCAAAAAAGCTGAAAAACCAATCCCAACTTGACACATAATATCCACTAGATTGAACCCACTAAACGAAATTGTTTATTTTTCTCCCTCTTTTAAAATATATAAAATTTCATACTAACTTTATTTTTGATAATGTTAAAAAGAGGAGATAAACATTTGGAAATCTCTCTCATTTTTCTAAACCTCCATTCTCTTATGTTTCCTTCTATCGTTCTACTAAATCTTCTCTTCCTCTTCATTCTCCTAAACATTTCTTCTCCCCCTTGTTGATCGTTCTTCTTCCTTTCCTTTCTGTTCTGCTCAACCTCTCTTTGATCTCCTTGTTCTCTAGTTCATCAACAACATGTTACACATTTATTTATTTACCAAAAAAACACATGTTACAAATTAGTTCGGCATATATATACGAGTGCATAAATTAATTGTTGCGACTAAACCCACAAATTAAAGAGAAAAACAAATTAGACAATAAACACAATGCACACAGAAACACAACATTATACGTGGTTCGGTTTATAACATACATCCACCGGTGAAGACGGTAAAAAATTTCACTATCAATCAAAAGAGATTGCAAGGAAATCAAACTCTCAAACCCTAAGCCCCAAATACACCATTTTGCCCCTTTCTTTTTTTGTCAAAGTCGAGATGTTTCTCAGAAAATCCTAACACATCTTATATATGCGGTTACACAAAAGAAAACCGAATCAGGTCATGGATTAGTTTATGAAAATGGATTGGGTCAAAAGTCCGACCAACAAATGTGTGACTTGATCACTAGTATCAATAACATATGGAACAAAAAGGTAGAATTCGAGCCACACTCAACACAAGTAGATCTCTTTTTTTTTATCTCCCCTTCGAACCTCATAACTTCTTTGCAATAAAATTGTGCTTAAATGGTAGCCACGTGTTGGAGTCCTTAAATTTATAATGATTCAACAAATATAAATTTTATACGTACTTTTTTATAATTATCCTTTTTATAATTGATAATTATGGATTTAAGTTTTGGATATCGATTATGACAATTGAGAGGCAATCAATTTTGTATGTGATAATGGATGTGGTAGACTGTATTAATCAGATTTATGAGTGTAATTGATTTTTCAGAATCTATTTTAAATGATAGCTTTAAATGACTGATAAAAAAGCATCCGAAAATGCAAATGGTTGAAGCAACAATTGTGTTATGTAACAATAACAATTCAATATATATATATTGAAGGTCTAAAGACCATAAATATTGATCCGGATCTGGAGCATCATTAAAAAAATAAGATTTTATCCATCTCAGGGTAAAAAATAAAAATAACTTCAAGGTTGACTTCTCCTCCTGGCAAAAGAGCAATGGGAAGTTGTGATATTGATTTTGTTGAATGAAGAATAAGTAAGAGTTGATTTTGTTTTCTATTTGTGGTTAGAGTAGTCCCTTTGACGGAGAAAGATAAAGAGGATAATAGAGGTTTGGCAGAATGGGAGACAAAGAGAGCCGCAAGCATTTTGTTTTCTCCATCTAAGATAATAAATACAACATATGTGAGAGATGTTAATGGTTCCATTTAGTGGGTAGTTGGGATAATTAAGAATGTTTATTAGAGTATTATGTGTCGTGTTGGGATTGGTTTTTCAGCATCCGGACTCGTTAGATAACTTCAAATAGCTAATGAGGGCCTTGACTCAGAAAGAGAGATGGTTAAAACTCTATCAAAGACAATACAGTCAGCACTCTAATAATTTAGTTTTGGTGGATATAGTTTGTACTATATATAAGTGGTTATTAATTTGGAAATTTTCTTTAGTGTTGTACATGAAAAATATTAGCACTTTTTGTATCTTGCTGAAAAAAGCTTTAGATGAGCTGATACATGCAGCATGAATTTTTTATATTTCAAATAAGTACTTTATATTTATTTTAGGCTCTCTATAGCTGCAGCCATTGTATTACATAATTTATGAAAATATATACTTTTACTTATGGTTTGGATCGTATCCGGTCTCCTTATGGAACACCATTTGTTAGCTAATTAAATAGTTGCTCCTTTAACAGAGCAGCTATTCACAACAACAACAAAATTTAAAAAAAAATAAAAAAAAACCGAGATATTATTAAGAACACCATTATATTTAAGCAAGTTAGGGACTACATTATGGATCTCCCATAGCACCGAACCAATGGGATTTTCCATAGTGAAGACCACGGGTCAAATGCCCTCACTTGAAATTTGCAGTGCATGTGGTATATGGTTGCCTGTTTCCCCTTCTTGCATGGATTCTGTTGATGTATATGAATAGCTGTTGAAAAGGCCCAGTGGCCAGATTAAATAAGCGCTTGTTTGGCATCCACATGTAATGAAATCATTTCATTTTAAAGTCCCTAGCATTTGTAGTTATAAGGTGATGATACAACCGCACTAGGGAGAATCCGACTGAGCTGGTGTGATGCTGAACAGGCTACACTACACCACTGCGTACTACTGATGTGTCTGCCCCTTGTTTGTTCAGCAAAGGTTGGTACCAAATCCCAACCGGTCATTGGTGCTCATACACATTTGCAGTTTCATATTCCAAGTGACAACCAAACGCAAAAAAAAACACGATCGTCTTTGAAAGCCCAATCGGCAAACTCGTTGATCAAGATCGAAATTAAAAGGCGTTGAAGTCTTATATCACATGCTAAAAATAGGGCTATTCTAGCATTTTCATTAGGGCTGTTAATTGGGCTAAGTTGGCCCGAAGCTTGACTTGACTGACCGAAAATTGGGTAGATTGGTAAGTTGAGTTTCGGGTTGGATTGGGCTTGGGTCCAAATGTTAGGCCCTAACTAATTTTTGGACTAGATTTGGACTCGAGTTATTTCAATCCAATGACCAACCCAACCAAACCCAAAGTGAATAAAACTTGAAGTAACCTGAAACCCAGTTTGAAGTTCCTAAAAACATGATTGGTATTATATTAATATTTTTTATTTGATTAATTTGGATGATGAAGAAAAAACTGCTATTAAAACTTTAAAACTTTTACCACTATGGACGGTGAAAATGTAAAAAAGTTTTGGTTGTTAGAATCATAATTATTAAACTCAAACTAAATCAATCGATCGTAACCTGGTACTTAAATTGGTTTAGGTTGCTAATTGGATTGTTATCAACCCATTGAAACCCGGTCAGTTTTTCATGGAACTGTCCAACTTGGCTGGTCTAACCATATCTTCTAAACCTAAGTTTTTGGAAAAAGGATAAAAACAATAATTGCACCAAGAGTTGAACTCAAGTACTAAATCCAAATTCCAATGACCTTACCACCAAACCATGAAAATATTTTTTGCTTTATACTTAATCAATAAAAGTAATAATAGAAATAAAACCTTAATTTGTATCATTTATGTATTCCTTTTTGTTTATTTACATTATTTTTATGAGAATATGTGATATAAAATCGTTATATAATTTTTTTCCAATTTATTTTATTTTTTTATTTTTTAAAGATCTTGAGGTTTGACCATTGATTTATCGGTTGAACCACTGACCCGATGACCCAAGTTCTCAGCCAGGTCAATGTCTGGGTTTAATAACTACGGTTAGAATACATAAATAAATTTAATACTTTTATTAACAATCATTACTTTGGCCGAATGGTTAAGGTATATATTCTCTCATGTGACACATTTATTTTTTTGTATTTTTGTCTCCACTCTATTTTGGTTGCTTGAACTTGGCCCATAACTCAAATAATTACAACTGGCCGGACTTGGGCTGACTTTGAGCACGGGCTGAGTTTCATTCTTCCGGCTGGATTCGGGTTGAGCCTTGCCTGGCCCCTGCCCGGTCCGACTGAAAGCCCCAATTTAGAACGTTTCATTTTCGTTCATTCTTGCGCGAGCCGCCAGGCTCGGTTTCTCGTCGTTGTCATCAACGAACGACGGAATTTCTATGGAGAAAAATCCGAGAGAAATCAGCAAAAATCGCAGGCAAAAAGAGAGAAGAAGGAAGAAAACTATTTAGCAAAAACGAAGAAGTTTCAGGTAATAAACGATTTCATTGCGTTCTCATTTCTGATTTTTCAGTAATTCTCCTTAAACCCCTTAGCACCTTACTGTATTCAGAGAATCAGCAATCGAACCTTCATCCCTACCATTAAACGAGAATCACACACCTAAATGAGCAACCTACCTTTAAACCCTACCTGTAAATACTACTTCTGATCCTAATTCCGCAAACCTAACCTTCTAAGAGAAGTGTAAATCTACCCTAATCGTTGAGGAAAAGATATTAGAATCTTTGTTTAGTTCTGCATCATTGTTTCTCCCATCCCTCTCTTATCCCCTTTCCTTCCTATCTTTAAGTGGATTATATATGATGTAGAGAAATCTTTGCTCTCTCTCAATTGATCAATGGCTGAACATTAAAGCTGAAAATGAAAATTTTCCTCTGTTCTAACCGAAGTATGGAAGATAGAACCAGAGGGGATCAAGGACAAAACCCCATATTATCTGATATTTGGCTGCCAAAACCACCCTTCTATGGGAGCTTGATCACGATAACTTGGTCTTTTATGCGTTTGTCCTATTCACTCACTAGAACAAGCCCCAAAAGCTTTCATTTTTACAGCTCGGCCAGATTAAATTATGATTGAAGACTTGAACTTGATTATATGCTTGGGTAACGATAACCACATTCCCAGGCTGGCTCAAAATGACTTGAGAACATCATTGGGATGTATGCAGCAATTGCACTGCATGAGCATGCTAGCTTGGGTGGTTGGCGTGGTTCATCCTCATATGACAATCTCCAGCTTTAAAAATGCTACTCTTAGTCTATTTTTCTTTTGGTGTGCCAAACATGCCATGAAAATTGAATGAAGCAAATTCAAATGAGATTATTCATGATTGCCTCATTTCAGATGAAATGATTGTAAAAATAAAATGGTCGGTGCGTCCATGCAGGCCCTTAGTTTTTTCTTCTTCAATACACGCTCAAATGGGATAAAATGATGCATATGTATTAACATTAAGCTTATGGAGTCACTACTATGCGAGTACACATTAAGAAACATGCTATGTATTTGTCTCATTAAAGGAGTTGTAATGCATCCTATTTTGAAGTATCAAAAAGAGAGAGACCAGCCGAGAAAGCATATGAGTCTACACTGAACCCATATGTCACAATTGGTGATTGATAACCATTTTTGACGTACAATTACATCACTTGCAATACCTTGACTACACTTGTAAAATTACACTGATGTAACTATGTATTGTGGGACTCTGCATTGGTTGTTGCATTTGATAAATATAGGTTCATTCAGTTCCCGTAGTTAGGTATGCATCCCTTATCTATTGACTGTGTGTGTCTCTTTAACAAAGTTTCTGCTTGCAGCAGGTATGTGATATCTATAGATGCAATGGGTGGACAGAAACATAGAATATTGATGGTGTCCGATTTTTTCTACCCCAATTTTGGTGGCATGGAGAGTCATGTTTCTTATCTGTCACAATGCCTTCTTAAGCTCTGTCACAAGGTCAGAAGAGAGCATCAATTATAGATAAAAATAATAATAATAATAAATTAAATAAAGTAGAAATAGTACAATTTAAATTTATCCATCCTGTTGGCATGTTGGCAAGAACATTTGAATAGCTACTTTAAGATATTGTGTGTGTGTGTGTGTGCCAAGAATTACTGTAAGCATAAATCTGCTGCAGTTCTAGATGGTGATTGATCACTTGGTATGTTTTTATAGGTACCTTAGTTGTGGTGCATGGGCAGGCAAGCTTTTCTGCTTAGTCATGATCATTGATTTCTTGCTATGGAATCTATGCAACTATGGCAGGTAGTGGATTTTTCTTGTTTGTTTTGTTATATTTATTGATTCACAATTTCATTCATCAGTTCTTCTCATCATTTTCACTGTTTTTATCTTCTTTTTTTTTTCCTTTTCCCCCTCTTACGGCATTTATCCTGCTTGTGTATGTTTTCAATCAGGCTTCAAAGGATATATAGAGGAGGTACTTGATACTGAAGTGTCCCTTTTATCAACATGAAGAGATGCCCTGTGGTTCTAGCGAGGACCAAAGCCTAAGCTGAACTTACAAAGTTCCCATCATTAAAGCAGTTGGCTAATTTTACAGTTGGGATATATTTAGACCAATACAGGTGATGTTCTTTGGTCCACAGAATCTATCCGGTGTCCTTACCAAATCTGAGTTTCTGAAGTGTTCTCATGCCAGTACTATCCTGCTGTAAAAGTGTAGATTACATATTTGTTGGAGCAGAAAACTTACCAAGCTTTCATGACTATAGGAGTCCATATTTTGGAGAGATTTTTTCCCCTCTATCAGGCAGCATGACTGGTCTAACTTGAGAGCTTGAAAGGACAAACTGATAGGTTGGGTTAGTGATGAAATCCATAATTGACATTGAGAATAAAAGAGATTAAAAAGGGAAATCAGAGAGCTAATTCCAGCTATCAATTTAGTAAGAACATCCACACTTGATCCTTAAGAGAAAAAAGAGAGAAAAAGCCACAAATGTTGGTTGAAATTTCATTCAATAATTCTTCAAAAGTTGCTGTTACAACTTAAGCAAATTCTTAAATAAGACATTAGAATGTTTCCTTAGCAAAGACATGATCACGACCACTAATCTAGGTCTAATCTAATGGTTAAAATCTGTCCCTACAATGTCACATGCCTATCTTAAAAGTCACATGACTTATTGCACAAAAACTACAAAAATAAGAAAAATTTTAAGTTTTAGACATAAAACAACAGCTAAAAGAAACCAAAATGTGGTCATATAGGTTTTCTTGGAGTGTTCCTCTTTGGATGCCCAAATGTTCGTAAAAAGTCCTCTTCAACATGCTTTGCATTAGTCCCTCATGAGAGAACCCATCCTCAAGTTAGAATCATCCTCGATTGAAGAATCTCCATGGTATGGGATCAAGTGGCATTCATTGAAGACATCGAAGGTTTTAAGATGACTAAGAAGCTTCATCCTGTAGGCATTGTCATTGATTCTCTCCAACACTTTGCAAGGACCAATTTTCCGTGCACTTAGCTTGTTTTATTCTCTTGTTCGATACCTATCTCGAGTTAAAACAATCCACACATAATCATCAGCTTAAAAAATTACACATCTCCTGCCCCTGCTCAATCGCTCTTTGTACTTCCTATTGTTGTCTTCAATCTATTTGCGGACGGATTCACATGACCTTTCATTGGCAAAGGAAAAACCAAATCTAAAACACCATTAGGATTCTATCCGTAGACAATCTCGAATGGACTCATCTTCATTTAACTATTCCTTGACTGTTCATAAGAAACTTCTGCATGAGAGAGAACCTGATCCCACTGCTTAGGATTACTACCCACTGAGTTTCGAATCAGATTTCCAAGGTTTCTATTGGTAACGTCAGTTTAACCATCAGATTGTGGATGTTAGGTAGTACTAAAGTTCAATTCATACCCCAATAACTTCTATAAAGTCCAATAAAAATGGCTTATACAATTTTAGTCTCAATCAAAAGTAATGGATTTTGGCATACCATGAAAGCGAACAATCTCTTTAAAGTACAATTCAGCTATATGAGAAGCATTCATAGTCTTTCAACATGCTATAAAATTTTCCATTTTAGAAAATCTATCCACAACAATTAGAATAAAATCAATACTCCTTTGTGTTCAAGGCAACCCAAGAACGAAATCCATGCTTACATTAGTCCACGAACTAGTTGGAGTGGGCAATGGTGTGTATAAAACAGCCTTGGTAGCTCCTCCTTTTGACACTTGGCAAATGTGACAATGATCAGTAAGTCGATGAACATCTCTCAGAAATAATTGGCTGCAACCAATTCATAAGTCTTATCCGTACCAAAGTGTCCTTCATTATGCAGCTGAAAAAAGTGATCTTCTCTTTAAAAGAACAATTTGGAACACACAAGCTTGTTCCCTTGAAGAGAAAACCTGAGTGAAAATTGAAATCATTAAGTTGCCCTTCCGATTGGAAACCTCCTCATAAATCTTGTTTTGTGTGCCTGATTTGTGCTTCAATGTAAAAGAAAACTGCTGCAAATAAGCTATCTATTTTCCATGCCGACAATGTAGATGTTGTTGCCCATTCAAATACTCTAAAGCCTCGTGATTTGAATATAAAATGAAGTCTCACTAATACAGATACTATCTCCAATGGTAGATGGCATGCATAACTGCATAGAAATCCACATCGTAACTTGAAAATTTCAACATTGAACCGCATAACTTCTCACTTAAGAATGCCACGGGTTTCCCTTTTTGACTAAGTACTGTCCCAATTCCAATTTTTGAAGCATCAAAATGCAATTCGAAAACTTTCATAAAATCTGGTAGGGAGAGAACTAGTGTTTCTAACAGCTTTCTTTTAATGATTTTAAAGCTTTCTTTGGCTTCACCATTCTACTTTAAGTGTCCCCTTCATACAATCAGTAATAGGTGCAACTAAATAATTAAAACCTCGAATAGAATGTCGATAGAAAGAAGCTAAACCATGAAAGTTGCATACCTAATGGATGTTTATGGGAGTTGGCTAATTTAGAATTGCCTATACCTTGGATTGATCCACCCGAATTCCTTGAAGAAGAGACTTCATACCCCAAGAACAAGAGTTGCTCTGTCATAAAGCTGGACTTCATCAAGTTTATAAAAAAAATTCTGTTATTGTAAAGTAGTCAAAACAACCTCTAAATGCTGCTGGTGGTGTTCCATTGAATGACTATATACAGGTATGTCATCAAAGTACACCACTACTGATGTAGGATAGTGTAGGAATAGAACTGTTTTCATAGGTTGCAACACAGATTATATTGCTGGATTTCAAAGACTGATTTTGTGGGTAAAATAGGGGTTGAAATATAAATTAGAAAGGTTACTATTATAAGGATTTATGTGACTGTTAACAAGGGCTTTGAAGAGGTTAAACAGGGAATGTAATTGAAGATCGTATCCTACTTTTTCAAGAATCATTGTGATGCCGTGTCCGTATCGTATTGTATTGTGTCCCGTGTCATTGTCCGTGCTTCCTAGTTTGAAATTGTTTCCTATAAATTTTTGCATCAGAAAGTTTTGTAATTTTCTGATGCATTAGAGAAGCATTTTGGTAATTTCGGACTTTTCTATCCAAAATTACATATATACCCTTTTGGGTTCTTTCTGCTTCTTTTCACTTCTAATTCATTCTAACTTCTTTTCTTTGATTCTATTTACTTATTACTAAACTTTATGGTTACTTGTGTTCTTAAAACTCAATTCTTGATTTATATGCTTCCGCAATTTAATCTAACGATTACTTGAGGCTCGTAGGAATATCTTGCATCAAAATTTGGGCATCTTCTCTTTTGTGCTGCATCACAATCAGACCAAAACAATAGAAAACAATGGTGTGGGCTGCTAGGGTTTGTAGAAGAAAGAAGAAGTTTTTTTTTTTTTTTTCTTGCAGGGGGGGGTAGAATATGTATTGAGAGTTGTAGAGATACTGTCACATACTTTCATATATTATAAAAGAGGGATATCATACAAGAATACAAGAGAAGAGTATTTACAAGTATACCTTCTTACAATACTAAACATATGTACCCTCACATGTACTATCCCATATACCCATACACGACAACAAAAACCAGATTGGGTCAGTTTGGGTTTGGATTAGCCCAACCAAAGTTGCACACCTAGTCAAAAGAGTCAACACTCCTTCAACATCTTCTACTAGTAATCTTTGTGTAGATATCTCTCATGACACATTTCACCACTACTAGCATTGCCATAACTTACCATTTTCTCCATTGAATGACCCACTGCTTGATTAGCCTAGTTGAATTTGTTAAATTCATAACTCAACTAAGCTATGCCTTATCTTAGTTGTTAGGGGTCAGCTAGATGGATTGCCATTCCACTCTATGGGGGTCATATTTTCTGTTAAAACATAACTTCCCTAGTAGTCTTTTCCTCTTGTCTCAACTCATGTCCTTTTGTCTTTCCATCACTGTTTTGAAGTGTTCAATTTACACCATATCACTCTTTCTCATTGGTGTGGTCACTGATCATCATTGGACATGATTGAACAATCTCAGTTGGCTTTCTTTTATCATGTTACAGAGTGGTGCCAACCTTAGTTCCCAGTTTTATTCTTTATCTAGTTTTATCACCCATCCATTATTACATCTTTATCTTATATGTAGTTTCTTTATCATCCAATCTTCTAATCCAGGGAGAGGTCTCCAGGATCAATGAAAAACTATTCCATAACCTAAATCTATTTACATTCTTCATTAGTTTATTTGTTTTGGCATCGGGTTCAGAATGAAGACAATATCTGAGTTTGAATTCAAATTTGCTCTCTTGGAGCTCAAACTGCCAGGTATTTCTTGGAACCTTGGAGCTCGAACTGCCAGGTCTTTCTTGGAACCTTGACGGTTCTAGGAAAATATTTTTATTGGGCTATCTGGGACTGTTGAGGAACATTCACCAAAACCATTCTTATTTTTATCTTTGGATGTTCACGAGTAAATTGTATCACTGCTGAAACCAGACCCCATTGAAGTTGAAATACATTCCACCTACATTCCTGACCAATTTCGGTACTATTCCTTTTGGTCTAGAATGTAAGTTGGATTCCCACTGGATTCAGCCCTTAAGCTTTCATTTTTATTTTTTATTTTTTGAGTTCTTACCTATTTGTGTTTGTTGATTTTTACCTGTGATATAATTACTTTCTAGCAATTATATAAAGTAGAACTTAGAGGGATTGAAATACCTCTTTGATGTTTTCTGACTTTGCAGACTTTTCCACCTTGCTTAGACTCTGAGACTACGATTGCTTTTTGGGAGAGCTCTCTGGTGAGTCATCTTATCTTTCCACTCTATTCCTCTTGTGAGATCCAGATAACTACTTCATGGGACTGGCATAGAGCTTTTTGGCACAAAAGGACTGGCACTTACCCCACCTGGTTTTGATCTTGTTTCGACATGGGTGACTCCAGTTTGACCCTTTGGACCCGGGTCTTTTGAAACAGAATTTGGAGTCTCCTTTTCATTCAAAGATGATTGGACTTCATTTGTTTTTATGACATCCAAAGCTTCTCCAACTATGGTACTGGAACACTTACCTGATGAGTCCACTTTTTTGCTTTTGGAACATTGCCTCCCGGCCTTCCTTTAAAGCATCATTAAATACCGGATTCTGAGAGGGTTTATAAACCCTTCGATTGAAGACATTTGTCTCAGTTTGTCCTGAGGTATTTAATGATGCTTAGCCTTTACAATTTTTTTTTTTTACTTTTAGAAATTCCTTCAATAGGTCTGATTCTTTTTGTCTAGTTTCATGACTGTTTGACATTTGAAGGCCATGGTCACCGATGGAGCAAACCCTTCATCCTAACCAAACCTACTTGACCTCATGTCAAGGGAAGCCAACCCTAATTCAATGGGTAGAGTCAGGTTAGTTTTGCTTTTACCACCAATGCAAGCTCCTTTCTTGTAGACTTCATATATAACATAACACCTCATATACACCATATATAAGGATTGGGTTCGTGTTGGTTGGATTGAGTCCCAACACGACCTTGATTTGGCTTTCACTATGCTTAACCCAACCTGTGGACTAGAAAACCCAATCTAATCTGACAAAAACCAGGTTGGATCAGTTAGGGTTTGAGTTAGCCCTACCAAAGTTGCACACCTAGTCAAAAGGATCAACACTCCATCATCTTCTTCTATTAGTTATCTTTGTATAGATATCTTTCACAACATATTTCACAACTACTAGCATTGCCATAACTTACCATTTCCTCCATTGAATGACCCACTGAATTTGTTACATTTCATAACTAAGCGATGCCTTATCCCAATTATTAAGGATCGGCTACATGGATCTTTTGGGTTTCCATTCCACTCTATTGGGGTCATGTTTTTTCGGTTAAAATATAAGTTCCCTAGTATTTTGACCTATGTCATCTTTCCCTAGTTGCTTTGAAGTCTTCAACTTTCACTACATCACTCTTTTTCATTGGTGTGGGCACTAATCTTTGTGACATGATTGAATAATCTCAGTTGTTTTCCTTCATCATGTTACAGATTGGTGCCAATGATAGTTCCCAGTTGGAGAATGATCGTCTGTGTTGACACAGGCCTATGTAGGCGTGCCATTGATTGACACATGATGTGTTTTTGAAATTGGTCTCTTTTTTTACAACTGAATACTTTTTTGAACCCCTAACACAATATGTGTCAACTTATAATTCACCATGAACACTACGGACACCGTCATCACAGAATACTTTCTTCCTTCAAAGTTTAATCGTTTCTAGTTTTGTCACATCACAAATGATGACATAAATCCTCTGTGGTTGTAATTAGGCTTATTGGCTTCACCAGGACACATTTGGTGGTCACCAAACCCTCTTCCTCTGTGTGTGTGTGTGTGTGTGTGTGTTTCCCCCTCACAATATTCACATTTGCTATGATTATCAGAATACCTGTTAATTCTGTACATAAATTTATTGATCTTATTTGCCATACAATATAGGCATGGTACTTTTCCTTAGAAGAGCCATTCATGGCATATCCGCATATGCTATGGTAGCACAAAGTCTCTCCAAAAATTAATAGTCATGGTGGGAAGAAATTTTATTAACCATTTTAGTATATTATTTATAAGCAATCAATATATATATATATATATTGTCTTTGTAACTTTTTAACAAACGTTAGATTCCCCTCTACAGCCTTATCCTGCCAAACACTGGTGCATGACACTGGAAAGTAGCTGCTCGAATTTCCTCCTCGTCTCTCTTTCATGATTCTGTAAACTCTTGTAACCCAAAATGATTCTGTTATTCATTTTCAGTTTGAACTGAATTTTATGAGTTGTGTTCCATTTGCAGTGGGTTTTTTTTTTAATCTTGAATATTTTAAATTTCTGGTAGTGAAGGAAACTCAACTTGATTCAGTCATTTTTTATTCCACACTGTAGGAAGAAACGATTTGTTGTCTACCGAATTGGTCTAAATTGTGCTTCATTTTGCTTTAGACCATTTGTGGTTTAATTCTTTGCTGGAATTTGGTAATTTTTGGTAATGCGGGGCCACACTCACTCTATAAAAATATAAGTTAAGGCCTCCCACCACTATGAAATTCGTTAAAAATTCTTTCTGATAAAGTGAAGACATTCCGTCAAGGTTGGAACAAAGTAGCAGGAAGGATCTCAAGCTCATAGGCCATGCTATTGACCTAAGTATCTTTTTTTGATGAAATGGGATCTCCCCCATCTGATACGTATGATAAGACTCTGGATTTGTAGAATTTATAGTATCCACTTAAAAGGATTTTTGTTCTTTTTTGTTTGCTAGAATTTAGGTTTAAGGATCTTTTAGGGTACCGACGGCATAACTGTGTTATCCGTCAATTTCCCTAGATATTTCACAACCTGACATGGCTTTGTGGTTGAAATGCTTGGAAGAAAAATATGACATTTTTTTTTCTCTTATTAAAATCTTCTCCAGTAAACGTTGAAGAGCAAAAATCTGTTGTGGCAAATTTTGCTGTGGTTTTTTGTAGCATGAACAAAAGCATGGTTTATTTGTCTTTTAACATAGTTTTTTGTCTTTTTATTCATGCTACAAAAAGCCACAGAAAAATTTGCAACAGCCCTTTTTAAAGAAAGTTGAAATGTCCAGGGTAGTATATAAGCATAGGATTAGGATCTTCTCCTTCAAATGGTGAAGCAAAACACTATAGCATCTAGGATGTTTGACAACTATCATGTGGAACATAAGCAAATCATCTGTGACGAGCATTGGTGTGATCAATGTGTGACCACACCAAGAGATGACACGTCGTGTGGAAACCCATACCCATAGTTTTATGTATGGTTTGACATGATGAGTAAAAATGTCAAAATATTTGTTCCAATCAAAATCAATGTGCCTAAAATGCATGTAGCTATGAGCTTTCACTATATAGGATCGAGTTCTCAATTCAAAAAGTTTATGCTTAAAAAGAGGAACCTACATTTTTTTTTTTTTTTTTTGGCGGGGAGTGGGGGTGTAAATGAATTAACATTGGTGCAACCAATGTCACTTACAGATTTTTATTTTTTATTTTTTTATATGACAAAAAGTTATGTTGGTTGGTCTTGATGCCATTCAATTGGACAGGTGTCAACACATGGTGAAGACACGTGGCAACTATATGTCTAAAACTTTAGAAGGGTTCCAAAGAAATTTCAGTGTGGAATCTATATATATAATTAAAGTTTTAACCTAAACTTCCAGTGGTTTCCTGTCCTCATTCTCACCAGCAGGATTATTAGTCCTATTTACCCCTTCAACAACATTCCTGCCATTTTCGTTCACCCCCTTCCCAATCCCAAATTTCCCCAAAAGCCCCTCCCACCAATCCCAAAGATGCAAAACAAAGTAAGTCCCGATCCCTCCTATTAATCCATAGGCTATTGAGTAAGTCAAAGGCATCAATATCAACGTCACAAACGCTGGGATTGCCTGCCTCATATCATCCCATTCAATCTCCACCACAGATCTCATCATCAGGACTCCCACCAAGATCAATGGTGGTCCCACCGCCCATGCAGGAATCGAAGCCAGCAACGGTGTGAAAAAGAACGCCAACAAGAAATAACCCGCCACAGTCAAAGCGGTCAGACCCGTCCGCCCACCTTCCCGGATCCCCGTCGCCGATTCAATGTACGCTGTCACCGGTGACGTTCCAAGCAATGCACCCACCACGATCGATGCCGCATCGGACATGAACGCAAAGTACTGGCCCTCGAAATCACCGGCGGCGTCCATGAAGCCAGCGAACCGGGCCATCGAATACGGTGTACCCGTTGCATCCAGTACATCAATGTATAGAAACGTAACCAAAGCCTCCCAAAAATAGGCTTTCCCTATACCCTTGAAACTTATCTGTCCGGCCGTACTTTTGATTATGTGTACATCAACTACCTTCTTGAAATACTTGTACGCCGAGTTACCCAACTCGGTTTCGGGGAACACCGTTACCCGTGTGTGCCGGATCCAAGAAACCGCGGTTACAAATACTACACCGTATATCATCGCACCTTTTATATTCCTCACTAAACAATACGAAATTATGACGAAACCCAATATACCAAGCCACAAAGTAGGGCTTTCCATACGGTCATGTAGGCACAAGATATCGTCCGATACTGTAGCTCCTGGCATCAGACTAACGGTGCCATTAGTAGACGTTAAAACTGGGGCTAGGGAAGCCCGAGACGAACTCGGGCATGCACCGAGTGTGACGAGCGTAGATGAACTGTAACCGACGAGTCCGATTCCTTGGTTGTTCTGTAGTCCAATGAAGGCGAGAAACAGGCCAATTCCGGCTGAAGAAGAGATTCGGACGGGTTTGGGAATGAGTTTGGCGAGTTTGGCTCGTAACCCAATCGTTGAAATCAGGAGAAAAATCAGCCCTTCTAGGAAGACGGCCGTTATCGCGCTTTTGTAACTGACGTTACCGGAGCCGTGAAACCCAACGACAGTGTAAGAGAAATAGGCGTTGGAACCCATTCCAGGAGCTAACGCTAACGGAAGGTTAGCAAAGACGCCCATGATCCCACAGCCTATGAGAGACGAAGCTGCAGTGGCGACGATGAGGTCTTTCCGAGTTTTCTCGAGACAGGCCGAGTATCCCGGGTTGACTGGGACGAACTTGCAGGAATCGTCGGGTTGGACGAGTGTGAGGTTGACACCGGAGCAATTGGAAACTGAAACTGTAGGGTCGTTACATAGGGCTATGCAGTCGGAGACGGAACAGGTACCGCCGGAGTCGGTGAGGATGCTGGCGTTGACGGCGAGGATGTAAGCCATGGTGAGGAACGTGGCGGTGCCGGCACGGAGCTCGGTGGTGAAGGTTGAGCCTCGCTCGTTGAGTTTGAAACGTTTACCGATTCGACTATTGGCGACGAACGAGTTGAGCTTAACTGAGAAGGGGGCCTTGGGTGGTGGTGGAGTCTCCATGAGAGCTAGAAGGGGAGAATTTTGTTGAGTGTGAGTTAAAGAGGGTGGACTGCTTATAACGTGGAGAGAATTAGAGAGGGAGAGAGAAACGTGGATTAGGTAGATATTCGGAGTGCCGCCCAGTGCGTGATTGGAGTAGTGTTCCATTTATGAGGGTTGGCTCCGTGAGTGGATCTTCTGTTTCCAGGGGGTGCCTCTTCCGGTACATTGCAGGCTACCCGATTAATTAACTTCCACATCTCGCTTACTTTT
Source organism: Platanus orientalis (assembly GCA_025762735.1). NCBI lineage: Eukaryota > Viridiplantae > Streptophyta > Magnoliopsida > Proteales > Platanaceae > Platanus > Platanus orientalis. The sequence continues at coordinate 1,091 of JAOXJP010296172.1, read as the reverse complement.
AGAATGGGTATACTGCACCCAAAACAGTATGTCCCCCCATGTCCCTAGACACAAAAGGTGAGGTGTAAATTAGGGGTGGCCAATTCATGTTGGCGAGTCTGGTTCGCGTCATGTCGAGGTAAGGGCATATGACTATATGGCTCAGCCCGAACCCGGCCCATTTATTAATCATGTCATAGCGGGTCAATCTGTTTTAACCCAAACACGTTTAGAGTCAACCCTAACCTGTTTATTTTGTGTTGGGTTCATGTCCAATTGGTGGGTTATGGGGTAATTTGTGTTGGTGGGTCAGATTCGTGCCATGTCAAATTAAGGGTATACGACTATATGGGCCAACCCGAACCTGACCCATTTATTGGACATGTCAAAGCGGGTCATCCTGTTTTGACCCAAAAGATGTTTATAGTCAACCCTACCCTGTTTATTTCATGTTGGGTTCTAATATAGTGTCAATCATTGCCACCCCTACGGTGTACTGGGTTAAAACTGAAAAATTAATTTTCAAATGGAGTATTTAGGGTCAAAACCATAAAAAAATAAAATAAAAGAGGCACCAAATTCAAAAAACCATCACGGGTCAGCTTGTGGTGTGGGGACATGAAGGAATATACTGTTTTGAATGCAACATATCCTTATTTCATGCACGGAGGAGAAAAGCTCGACAAAATTTTAAGAGCCGTTGGATCAGGATCTTAGGATCCCTCATGATTTGTGGATGGGTAGACCAGTTAACAGACGACAACGAGTTGGAAACTGTGAATCATTTCCTGTCTGGTTCTCGAGAGTTGGCAAAATCATTTCCATTCAAACAGGTGGGGCACATTTTGCTCATTTATTTACTAAAACCTCCTTCTTTATTTCTTTGTAAGTAATCTAAATGCCCTTGTTCAGTAACATACAGTGTCGCGTCCCGATCGGGACTACTGGTTGGATACGGTGGTCTTATACTCAAACAGCCGATGAGAGTGGATTGTATCCACTTCTCTTATCTCACGCTCCCCTCTGCCCAATGTCAAGGGGCGGGCACATCAGCGTAGTCAAGTGATTTTTACTTTTTCGGGGGGGGGGGGGGGGGGGGGGGGGGGGGGGGG
>JAOXJP010296142.1:0-18526 GCA_025762735.1 Platanus orientalis | reverse complement strand
TTTTCTCTTTCTAACTATTTCTTCTACTTTATTTTGGCATCTATTTGCTGTCTTTTAATTTTACAATTGGTTTTGCAGCTTCCATATTCAAGAACCCTAGGAAATATTCTTCTTTAGACATCTTGAATCTGGAATTTTATGGCATATCCTAAATCTACATCTTCTAAATCTTCCCTTCTAATCTTTAATAGAACAGTCACTGTTTGACCTCTTCTAACCTCACGATCATCCCTTCTTTTCCTTTCTTATTCAGTGTATATATATCAGCCCCTTTAATCCACTGTTTGGCCCTATTCTATCCACTTTCTTACCCAGATTTTAGACCCCACGAGAGGCTTTATTTCTAGCATCCTTAACTCTTTCTTCTTGCCGATTTTCAGTCTTGATAATAGTCATGTAACAGCCTATTTGATCCCTTAATTCTGCCTAGATTTTACAGCCACGTGTGCCCTATAACAACCCCTCTGCCTTCTTAATTTGTGGGTCATATAACCCTGCAGAAATCAGTCCCTTTCTTTTGGAATATAATGCTACATCAGTTTGGTATCAGAACTTCCAGTTTTTCAGCTAGTACTACCTAGCTGAATCCTAGGAATGATGGAGGTTAGAACTAAGCTTTCCCTTCCATCTGGGAAACTCTTGCGGTGTCTAATCGCTTATTGAAGTGAAGAAAACTTGATCTCTCCAAGCATAGTGGAGGAAATCAAACAAGATACGCAAAATCATGCATATCATGGGCACTATAATGATGAGTATTGCATTGAGTTATCCATGGGAATATACGCAGATTGTGTGGCATGCAAGATTTCATCGGACTGTCATGGAGTGATCTTAGGGAGATCACAGATCGAGGAAAAGCTTGCAGCTTACAATGTGGAGACATGCCTTTTGAAGCTTAAAAGTTGTGGACAATGGTATGGTCTTACAACCTTACCACAGCAGCCCAGGAGCCATCAAGTGCAAAAATATCTACTCTTAAAGAGGATTCTAAGGAACCTAAACCATCGTCTGAAGAGAATGTGCAACATGAATATAATCAAGAAGCCTAGGTAGAAGACGAGCAAGGTGCATCAATTGAAGAATCAATTACTCCTCAAGTTAATTCATTACTTGAAGATAAAGTTAAGGGTGCAAAAAATCAATTGGGAGATATTAATTTGCTGTCCATGTGAGCTTGGAAGGCTTAAGAAGAGTACATGGCTGGCCCCTTTGAGATTCTCTTAATGTTGCTAGCCCCGCAATGTGAATACCTTCAAAATCAAGCCTACATCCTTGAGTTTGAAGATTCTAATGCAATAAGTTCGTAGTCAAACTTCTTCCGACCTAGGGAGATTGATGCAGGAGCATACTTTATGCGGAAAAAGAAGCTAGAGGACCATGGATAGGCCTATACATTGAGTCTAGTAGAGTAGTTTTGATTTTCTGTTTTCTAGGGTTTTCTATAAATTTTTTAAGTTTAGGGAGTTATTTGTTATAAAGATAAGTTTAGTCCAGTTTTGGTGGTTAAGTGGAGGACGACCAGGCTGATTTATCCCTCTTTTTTGCGATTTAAAAATTCAGCCAATGGACTCCACAAGTAATGCTGATTGTACATCAAGAGTTTGGGGGGGAGGGGTTATTGGACTCTTTAAAGCCAATAGAAAGTGGGCCCCCCATAACAACTGATCAATAACTTCTTTAGAGGCTTTAGAGAATTTCTAAAATCAATAAGAGTGGGGCCCAAAAGCATGGTCGACAGTTTTAAGAGTCCACAAATTTTAAGGATTTTTAGAGATATTTGGAGGGCCCACATCAGCCCCTAGTTGTTCGAAATAAATAGGAGTCTTATTTTAGTAAAAAATCTTTTGTCTTTAGTAGTTTAATTGTTTTAGGAAAGTTGGTCAAAGAAAGTCCTAGTCTAGTTAGGATTTGATTTATTTTCAATTATTGTACAGCCTATTTAAAGGCCATGAGATGCAATAAAAAAAAAGGAGATTATTTTGATGAAAAGAATGAATCGATTTGATGATTTGGAGCTGCCCACGAGTGGGAATCCTATCGTCTCTCTCATAACCCCTCACGTGTAAAGGTGAATTCAATATTCTTTCTTTCTCCTTCTTCTCTCTCCCTCAAACCCTTCTCTTCTCTTTGTTTTCTTTTCTCTTTCTAACTATTTCTTCTACTTTATTTTGGCATCTATTTGCTGTCTTTTAATTTTACAATTGGTTTTGCAACTTCCATATTCAAGAACCCTAGGAAATATTCTTCTTTAGATTTCTTGAATCTGGAATTTTACAGCATATCCTAAATCCTTTTAAATCTTCCCTTATAATCTTTAATAGAACAGTCACTTTTTGACCTCTTCTAACCTCACGATCATCCCTTCTTTTTCTCTCTTATTCATTCTATATATATATCAGCCCCTTTAATCCACTGTTTGGCCCTATTCTATCCACTTTCTTACCCAAATTTTGGACCCCACAAGTGGCTTTATTTCTAGCATCCTTAACTCTTTCTTCTTGCTGATTTTCAGTCTTGATAATAGTCACGTATCAGCATATTTGATCCCTTAATTCTGCCATGATTTTACAGTCACGTGTCCCCCATAATAGACCCTCTACCTTCTTATTTTGTGGGCCATATAACCCTGCAGAAATCAGTCCCTTTCTTTTGGACTGTTATGCTACATCAGACATGAGTTGCACCTGCCCCTGAATCTCATGTACCTCTCCAACCATTCTCTCATCTAGGTATTATTCCATCTACTCCTAATGATTCTCAACTTCCTATTGCTGCTAAGAAGGGTATCCACTCTTGTACCAAACATCTCATTGCTAACCATGTGTGCTATGACTCTTTGTCTCCCATGTTTAGAGCTTTCTCCACCTCCTTGTCTTCCATTTCCAATCCATGCAGAGAAAACTGTTATGGCATCCACTTCCTACTCATTTAGGAAGCTTCTAAACCTCAAAACACAAACCACACTCCAAGAACCATTTCAAAGAAATAAGCCATCAAGGTTGTTTTTTCTTTCACGATCATGAATAAATTTCATGGTTTGATTAACAGTGTGAGTGTATATAGAGGTTGAAGAATTAAGTGAGAAAATCCCTATATATGAGGAGTGCCTGTGAACCCCAATTATCAGCCAATAAGTCCACAATCTCACTAGCATCTTTAAGATGATGACAACATTTGGGCCTAACAAAGATCTGCATTATGGTCAACCTTATTGGATATCCTCCAAAGATAATTAGAGGGGCTTGTCCCCCCAAGATGATACTAAAGAGTCCCCTTAAACTTCAAGAAAGATGTTAAACAATACAAGAAAGATCTTTAAACATTACAAGCATGCTACCGCTTCCATTTATAATGAATCTTTTTCTCTCACTAGAATTGAGAGTACCATGAGAACCAAACCCCATTCATCCCTCATTCCTCCAAAGAAACAATAAATAAAAAATTAAAAAAGACAGGAGATACACTGATTTGAAGAGAGATATCATGCATAACAACGTCCCAACTATAGAGAAAATCACTAAAACAATTTTGAATTCCTTCTGAAAGGGGGTGGGTATTACCGTATTAAGAGTGAATTAACCAATTCTCTCAAAACCTTAAGGTATTAAGAGAAACACGAATTAATATAGTTCAACCCCCCCACCCCACCCAATGGAGGAACACTGTTCTATCCTGGAAACACTCAGGGAACCTGGTGTGAGTCCACAATGAGTGCACACATGTGCACAGCTACTTATGGGAGAATACTTCTGCTACTTATACGAGGATTTGAACTTCTGACCTGGCTTAGCTCTAATACCATATTAAGAGTGAATTAACCAACTCTCCCCAAACCTTAAGGTATTAGTAGAAACATGGGTTAGTATACTTCAACAGTGGGCTGATGAAACAAAGTAACTTTAAGTCTATCCATGACTTTCCTCTCGGGAGCATGCTTATCTTGCCATTAATTCTCTCTTTTCATTAATTCAACCAATAAAAAGGAGCATCTCCAATGAATGTGACTTAATCTCCAAAAAAATCCCTCTCTACCTTTGGTTCAGGTTTTCTCAGAGGTGAATTGTTGTGGATGGCATATTGGGGCGCCAGAGAAATGAGGGAGGACCATTTGGCCTTTGCTTTATATTATTCTGTTGCAGGGTGTGATTAGATACCGTCCTGTTTTTTATGACAAATGAAAGCAGAATCTACTATCCTTATGGTGATTAGTCCAACAAGATTAAATTATGTGCATCCATTCACAAAGACTTCCTTGATAGATTCTTTGACTTTGGCCATGGGGATTAAGTGTTTCTTGGAAGTGGAAATGGGAGTAAGAATCCTCTCAAAACTTAATTGCTCAATGGGAAAGTTTTGAATTAACCTGATGATTTTTCTTTCAGTGTTTTTCCAGCCTCAGGTACAGAAGAAACAAAGCAAGCACTTTGGAAATACTCATTAGTCCGGTGTGTAATAAAGATTCTATTGAAGTGGAGGCTCTAGCTAATTTTCAAGATTTTAAGATTTTCCAAGTTTTCTTTGGGGGAACTCATGGTTGAAGGTGATTACTCTAATGCTCTCTTTGGACTCTACTGACTTATTTTGGCCCTTAGGAGCTTGCTAATCCTATCTGAATGTATACAACATAATGTAGATAAAGTTGATACTTTACATGGAAACAATAATAGAAATGACAACCAAAAGGCACACCTCCTAGCGTAATTCTTTGGACAAAAGGAATAGTTTTTCATTTTTCTTTTAAGAACTCTCAATTCCAATCCTAAAAAAGAAAGAAAAAAAAGTAGAAGAAGAAATGGCAGATCATCAAATACACTCAATCTCACTCCGTTGGGGTTTAATATATATATATAATACAGATAAAGGCACTGAGTACGTAACACAATTGGTTGGTGTTCTCTTTTACAACAAAGAGGCTGCTCGTTCAATCACGTGTGTAGCCAGTTGTCTCTGAGTGTCGTGCATCTGTGTGTGTGTGTGAGCACTATAAAGCTATTAAAATGTTACCTGAGAACGATACCCAACATCAAGGATTCCAAAACCACGACTCTGTACTGGAACTTCTTCAAACTCCTCTGTTATCTGAAACATGGATTAACCACTTCTGTCTCAAATGAAAATAATCAAAGAGGGGAAAAAAGATAATATCTATGGAAGATCATAGTTACATTATAGAATCTATAACATTTAGATAGTAGGATGACAACATGCACTGTTTAATAAAAAGCCAGGAACACTAAAAATGGACATATAAAAACAAGAAAATTAATATGCTTAGAAATGTCTTGGTGTCTATCTCTTGTAAAGCATTTAAGATGGTTACATTTTCTTTTCTTTTCTTCTTCTTTCATATCATGGCCTATCCTCCACGAAATTAAGTCTCAAACTAGAGAATGGCTTCATCGATACAACTGTGATATATTTCCAGACAATATGTTTAATGCAGGACAGCCTTGAGAAATCTGTAATTCCTGCAGGCAAGCCCAACTCTGATTGAAAATAGTCAAGTTGAGATGGGTTAATCAGCCACATGTGTAGGACTGCTTTTTCTCCAATAGAAATCAGATATGTTTATAAGTTCTTGCTGGACAGGCTACAACTTTGGCTAGGGTATTTGGATGAAGTTGAAATTCAGTGGGTCAATAAACCTTGAAGGGAAGAGAAGCTCTATAAAGTTTCAACTAAAACAGAACAGCTGAGGGTATACAAAAGTGGAAAACTAAGTCCTGCTGTCTGTGATTCCAGAAAATTAGTAATCCTACAAAGTAAAAGAAAAATCCATTAAACAATTGGAAGCATCAATGAATTTCCGATTGAATAGAGAGTGGTAGATGACGTAGGAGGTGAAGAAATTAGAAACAATCAAACAACCCCAATTTCCCAGAAGTTTAACACACTTTAAGAGCACTAAACCAGAAACTATAGAGCCCAGATTTCGTGCGCACAAAAGATGTGTGCAAGTTTTGCGCATGGACCACGGGGCTGACGCATCAGCACTGAAAAGTGATTTACACTTCTTGGGGGCATGCTTATCACTTTCAATGCTGATGTGTCCACCCCCTGGTCCGTGCAAACAACTTGCACACATCTTTTGTGTGCACGAAATCCGGGGGGGAAACTATAGCATAGCAATGTAACCCCACAAGACCTCACAAAATCAGATGAGGAGATCAATCTGATCACACGTGAGTATGGATCTAATAGGGATGGATTTTCTCAGATAAAAACAGCCTAGGATTCCCAAAAGAAACTTCCAAATTTCAGATTGAAAACAGCCAAACTACTTATCTGTAGGGTTGTGATGGCGAATATAACTAAAAGCTGAGATAAACCACATCACACTTCTAGAACTTCATGGAGATCAATCACACACAAAATCAGTGAAGAGACGGAGAAGAAAAACTGCAGTATCAATAGTTGTTGATGTTGAAACAGCCCTAAGATCACATTTCCCACACTCCAATGTAGGAGCAAGGAAGAAGACAAATTTCTCCCAAAAGAAAATCAATCTTCAATTATATTCACCACCAAAAAACATTGGGAGCTTGGCTCCTCTTATAGAGTTACATCATGGTAGAAGTAGAAACCAATTAACCCAAAGTTACTAACATCTAAAGACTCCACTTGCTAGAAGACTGAAATAAAACCTTATAAAAATAAGGAAACTGCTAAAACTCTAGACTTGAGACATTAATACTAAACTAATAAAACCTAAATGGAAACTAAGAGGCTGTTTCATAAGCTTAAACCCTAAAACAAAAATAAACCTACTAAAAAAAAATTCTTCCTGTCACATATTGATATCCCTTCAGTAATTTGATCATAACTCTCCCAAATCACATCGGTTTCGCAAGATGTTGGTCTTGTTTGAAGGTAAACAGAATAACCGTTTTAATGATACCAAAATCAAGCCAAAAAGGCAAGTTTTGACCTCAAAAAATAGGGCTAAAAGTGAGTTAAGGGATTACAAGTCTATGTAAATAAATCCTAAAAAAACTAAAAACTGAACTCTATGTGGATCCACATAATCATCCATGATCATCTAAGTTCTTCTAGCTGATCCTGGATGCTCCTACATCAATGTTGAAGACTGCAAGTCATATAAACCAGAATCCCATATTCTGAATTAAGTGAACTTGGTGTGCAGAAACTAATCAGGTAGGCACAAGTATGTGTATATGTATATACTATTACCAATGTTTGACACAATGAATATTAAAGGAATCCTTTTTATTTTATTTTTGGGTGTTTGTAGGATGCCATTGATTGGGGAAACTGCTTAGTTCTTTATCTGATGTATATGTGATTTGATCAGTCTATCCCATAATGTTTCCATGTATTTAACAGCAATTTGACATTGAATCAACCTACTAGGATTTTGAGATACAATAAATGACATAAGCCAGACTGTAGCCAGCCAGATATGAACTTGAACAGATCAAGAAATATATAAGCATTTAATTATCAAAGAAGAAGAAGAAGAAGAAATATCTAAGCACTTCAAAGCAACTCATGCAGTGTAAATCATCCATTCATCATGAAATTAGAATGTGATCAACTCGAATGAAGAGAAACTGACTTTCCTTACCCCTGTGCCTTTGCTGAGATAAAGTCCCCCACCACGTACAAGAAGCCAAAGACCACCATCAGCTCTCCATCCCATGTTTTGAATTCTCCTTGCAACTGCCCTATTATGTGGCTGCCAGAATGGCTGTGAACTATGAAAAAGTATGAGTAATATTTTGACATGATTTAACATCCCCCATCCAACACAGATAACCCACAAAAACTAATAACTGCAAAAAGAAGGGAAAAAAAAACACTGGGGGGAACAAGAGAAAAGATAAACAAGAGAGCAGCTACAATTGAATTTCCAAGTGAAGCATATGAAGCTACTTCCAAATAACAGAGAGGATTATCTTACCCAGATATGTGGCACAACTACAATAAGGAACAAATTCAAAATATACACACTTATAATTGAAGGATGAGACCCATTTTGAAGTATAATATAGTCACTAACTCACTATCAACACAAACGATATCAGATTAGAACTTCCACAAAAAAAAACCATATAGTTATCATAGTCAAAAATCAAATATATATTGTCAAAGGATCTCTTCTGTGATCAATCCCACCGTAGTAGAAGTGTAGCCTAGGCGATAGCTAGTTGATCAACTTGACTAGCAAAGATCTTATTGATTGCATTAAGGTAAAGTTGCCCAATGTAGGCAGTGGACTAGTCACATGGTAGATTAGTTGATACTTGATAATTAGATTCCCGAGTTTTATTTTATAATTTACATACAGACCAAGAAACTGTTATGATGGACTACTTATCTCCTTATTTGTGGCAACTCTATGCCCTCCCTCCCAGTCTGATCTTGTAAAGTTGAATGATCCTCTCATTTTGGGCTTTTGTAAAGCTTGACAATATATTATGCCTTCTCCAAATCTTAAAATTTATGCAGAACTACTAAGAGTAAGGAATAAACATAGCACTAGGTGGCAACTCCACGCCCTCCCTCCCAGTCTGGATTCACCATGCCTCGAAACCTTCGGGTAGCGGTCATGATCTCAGATTCCAATCCTAGACCTTCCATCGTACATCTTTAAATCATGATCCTCCAATCAGGCACTTGAGAGTTCTATATCAAAAATCTGACCTGACAACACCATCAATATATCCAAGGTGGTAGGTCTAATCAAACTTGCCTAAATAAGATAAAGAAGAGTATATAGGGTGGTGCATTATATTACAGTCCATTGCAAAACACCGGACCACCTTGTATTTTTTGACACGTGGCACACTGGCACCTATCCTACTTGATATGATCAACATTATACCACTCCACACATCTACCATTTTTTGGTATGTTTTATGTCAATTTTTACGAAAAATATACCGATACAATCCAAACCTCTATCTCTCCATTTCACCTTTCCAAATACACCCAAACCTAATCGTAGACTCTCACCCTCTCTCTCTCTCTCATCCTTCTAATTGTGCCCAACCCACTTTTCCTTTTCTGCCTCATTACACCCACTTACCAAATCTACCTGACCAACCCAACTCCACATCGGCCAACTAATCTGCTCTCAATCCCCTCCTTCCAAAATGAAGCACGCCATATAAATAAAAAGAAACCTGCTAAAAGAAAGGGAGGGAATCACGCAACCTCTGCTAGAAGATCTTAGGCCAGCCTCTAAAAAGGAAGACCCACCCTCACTCTCGAGGTCCAGAGTCTCGTCTTCTTATCCATAGGTAGCCTGCGGCTAAACAGGGACTCCCTTTCTCGCTCTCCATCTCTCTCTCATTTTACTTCTCTCTAGCCTTCATTTCACCACTCTCTCTTTCCTCTCTCACGGTTGAACCAAAACCTCATCTCTATCTCTTTATTTCCCTCTAGATTAAAAGACAAATTCGTTAAAAAGATGAGCTGAGAAGCTCAAGATCTAAGTGAGCAACATAAGAGGTACTTTTTTTTTTTTTTTTTTGTCACCATTCTATTAGGATATAACTTTTTTTATTATTTATTTGAATCATGCTATTACAGTAATGATGTATTTTTTAGTGATCTCATGGATATGTAGCATGTTAAATTAATGGTTTTGATAATTTGTATATTGGAATTCATTCATTATGTTATTTTGTCATCATTCAAATTTACAAATTTAGTACCTTTAAAATTGTGTTTATTTTTTCATTTATTTATTTATTTTTGATAAGATGTTTCTGTGGAGTTAGGTAGAATAATTTTTTAGTATCTCGGTTTCTCTAGAATAATAATGTTTGCTCTTATTTTGTTAAAAATAATTGTTTATTTAGCACTCCAATATATTATCTTTTTAAGACGAACCACTATTCCTTTGTAGATTATTTTTCTGTAAAGCCACCATTGTTCTTCCACTTCTGACATCCTTCCATGTTCAATCCCGTTTTTGTTATTGTTTTTTTATTATTTAATTCTCTCCTCTCTTTCCTGGTCTTTGCAATCGTCTGAATTCTTTCCTCTTCATATAATCTCTCTCTACACTCACCCATGTAATCCAAAGTTCCAAACCATGTTCAGCTCTCCCATCTCTTGATTTCCTTATAAAGGATATAAAAAAAAGTGTTTTGTCCCTCTTCAACGCTGCTGCTGCCCCTACCAACCAACAATCTCCCACCACTCCACTGATATTCAGCATTCCATCCTCACTCTCCATGATAGCATCTTCAAGAAGGAGACAACTGAATGTTTTTCACTTCTTTTCTCTACCCTAAGATCCCATAGAAACTCAATAGACAAAGACCCCTCTCGCTGTTGCTTTAAGGTTTTGGGAGAGTTGGTTAATTCACTGTTAACATGGTATCAGAGCCACACTAGGTCACAAGTTCAAATCCCAATGGTAGTATTTTCCTAGTGTTCGTGTATACACGCATTGGGTGGACTTGCACCACTAAAACTTCTTTCAATCACATACGCTAAATTGACCCATCCTGTTCTTTTTTAAACCTTTTGTAATTATGCCTTCCCTTTCCTTCCTTTGACTAACTTAATACCTCAAGAATTCTTCCCCTTATATTTGCCTTTCTTCTTAGCAACAAAACTCCTCTCATTGTAAGGGTAAAGTTCAGCTTCTTTTTCAATCTGAATGTGATACAGCATGCATGTAGGTGAGTGAAGTGTGTGTATAAGATATAAGACATAAAACCATATAAGTAGTAAAGTGTTATAACCTAGATTCTTACTCACACCACACACAAGCAAACTAGATGGTTATTAAGTTAAGAGTAGACATGCATTAAAGGGATTAAGGAAAACAAAGTAATGAATATAAATTAAACCTAATAAAGATGTCAAAATATCCAACTAAATTAGAGATAAAAAATTGAATGATTGTTGCCCAGAATTCTAGCTGTGTAAAGTGTATAAAAAGTGTCTAATTAATAATAATATGAGGGTAAAAATAGCAAATAGGTTAAGGTTTAATCTTAGACACTTTAATGAATCAATAGAAGATATTTAATGGGTTGAAGAATGTATAAAGACTGCTAAAACAGTAAAATCTAGCAAGATTTTATGTAAGGAATTTTAACAAACACTATGTGAATAGAAAATTTGAAGTGTATCAAAGAAAGGAATTAAGCAAGCTAATTAATGATGTGTTGCATGGGGTTGTAAAGGGTTGATGTTAAGTTGGGGCTGAGATGTTAGGAATATGTCCAAAAAATTAATACCGTAGTCCTTAACCTATGCCATACAACCACCGAAATCACTACTTTATAGGGATTCAAAAGAGTATCAAAATTAAAGAGATAGAACCTGATTTTGTTAGGTGTAGCTCCCTTGAAGTCTTGCAGTATGATACCAACCAAAACTCCAATCCAAAGTAGCTGAGAAAGTGGAGTTTGAGGATGTCCCAAACCAGCCCGAAAAATACTAGGTGTGCCGTCTCCTTAGAATAGATCCCCCTATAGAGTTTTAATTGAAAATATTTTTTTGGAGACAGACGCTGTAATGTGTGTTGCCTAGGGGTGTTATAGCTACCAGAAGTGCTAAATCAGCCAAAGCTTTGGCCTAGTAAAGCTACTACTTGATTTTCTCCAAGCCAGTCTGATGCCTTGTTTGACGCCACCTATGGAATCCAATGGGATTTCCTAGGTTAACAAGTAGTTTCTCTACTATTTGATTGCTCCACTGATGTCACCCAGCCCTTAGTTATCCCTTGGAAGTGTTGATTCAATCAAATCCTTGGAGTTATGAAGATGGTGATGAAAACTATAGGTGTTGATGATTTTCAGCAAGCATAAACTTTGCAAAAACTTGTTAGTATGAAAAGGAATCAATGGATGAAGTCCTTTTAACCCAAAGAGAAGGGGTTGACCTCTACTATCACTATTAAACTAGGTGCAAGCCTAGTCTCTTTCCAAGGTTTTAGAACCTTGTAGCCGAACAAGGAAGAAGGAGAAACCAGAATTTTGCTTCAAAAACTTATTGTATTGCATAACTCAAAAGGCCAAGTCGGGCAGAATTTTATAGACCCCCCATGATGTAGGACAAGGGAGAAGAAAGCAAAAAATTGATGTAAAATAATTTTCCAAAGCCTCAAACAATGGTTAGATTTAAAGTGTGGAAGCAAAAGTTTTCAAGAATGGTAGCTGGTGGTCATGCGGGTCCTCCTTGGTCCCACAAGGGAGGATGTAGTAAGGGTAATAATGCGAAGGTGGTGGAGGAGAGAGTGGCTAAAAGGTACAAGACAGTCCATCCGAGAAGGGACTCCGTTAAGACTGCGCCGGCTGGTTATGCTGATGCGGTTAGAAGTTGAATGGCAAAAGGTCACGGCAATCGAGACAAGGAAGCAAAAGGAGTGTGGACTGTCTTCGTTGATGCTGAGGAAGCAAAATCTTGAAGACAATAGTTGCAGGCGAGTTTGGTTGGGAGGGTGGTAGGCGACAACCCAAGCACTCGCTGGTTGGAAGAATGGGGAAGGAGAGCATGGAAGGTGCCAGGGGAGATAAGAGTTAAACGAATCCCAAATAACTTGGTTTTGTTTGTGCTGCCGTCAAGTTCAAAAGCAAACAGGGTGTGGAGGGAAGGAGTAAGACAATGGGGTACAGGAGTTCTTCCACTTGATCGTTGGCATCCTAGAGTTGGATGCGATGGATTTTCATGGAGTACTTAGGAGGGGCAATGGTTGAGAGTGTTCGGCATACCGGCTCACCTCTGGAGTCAATCAATATTTCAGAGTATAGGGGATGATACTTGTAGGAAGTTTATCCAGACAGATGGTATGGAAGTTCATTCAATAGAATGGGTAAGGATGTTAGTTGCAAGCGAGGAGAGAATTCTGCAGTCGATTGTGATTTCGGATGGTGTATGGGAATACAGAGTAGCAATCTAGGAGGAAGAGCTTCCATGTTTGAAGTTTGTTACCCAGAACTCTGGCAACAACGAGGAGAGGAGGGACTGGATTAGGAGAAAGGGCGACAAGTATCAAGCTAGGGAAGCATATGACTCGGTAAATTATGTTGGCCGGCGACGGGAAGGTAGGGAAAGGAAAGCAAGACCATCGAATTTGAATTCAAATTCAAATTTTAAAACATGGCTATCGTCAGGACACTGTGAACCTATCATAAGGATGTGTCCAATGGGAGGGAGGAGGAATGACGTGCGCTATGAAGATAACGTGACTAAGAAGGTAAAGTCAAGATTTAGGCGAAAGAGGGGGGAGGAAGAAAATTCATATGGTGGTTCGAAGGAAGTATCTATTCAAGCCGGGACGGGTCGGGAGAAGTCAAACCATGAGTGGGAGAACCAGGGTGGGAACAAATCGAACAAGCGTTATAATCAGGCGGAGGGGCAGCAAAGTAATTATATGAGTAATGGAAACCTCTTTAACAATCGATGAAAAGGATCGTTTCCCACTTTACATCTTACAAGACCAAAGCTTAATACAAAAGGGAAACTAGGGCAGTTCCAAAATACAAAACAGAGGCGAAGGCTACCATCGGTTATTGGGAGAAATAGAAGAAGTGGTAGATCTCGAATGGAGATCGAGCAACAAAAAGACAATGGGGAGCACCAAGTTCGGCAAAAAGGAAAGCATGAATATGGGAATGAACTCAAATCAGTCAGCCGAGAGAAGCGTCGGAGCCAGGGTGGGATTCAGATTAGAGAATGAGGTATTTCAGTGAATAGAGATCCGAAGCCGGTACAATCAATAGGTAAGGGGAAGGAGAAGCTAATGGCAACGTGCGAAAGCAACGACGATGAATTTGAGTCGTTGTGGGGGACGTATAACAAGAGTGAGGCAGGGGGCTCTAGGCTGTGGAGTGTAGATGAAGTGGTAATTCATGACAATAATGAGCCGGAGAGAGTAAGCAAAACTCTTGCTCGATGGGGTGATAGGGCTTCCTTGATCGAGGGAGAGGGATTATCTGATGTGTCGGCAGTGGAAGTGGGAAGTTCCATCATCTCAGTTGAAGGCGAATGGAGAAACGAGTTTATCCCCTCGGAGGTTGGTGGGTAGGGTAGCCCCTGACCAACATCACTTTAGGCTCCCTCCCCTGGTTTCATCAGAGTGAGTGATAGCTAAAGTTAAGGAGGTGAGTAGGAAAATTGGCATATCATTTGAAGGAATGGAAGACCAGGTTGAGGCCTTATTCCGTGAAATAGAGAGAAGAAGGTGTGCAAGTCCAAATCAAGGGAGTGTTCAGAGAAGGGCCAGACACTCCAGGGGATACAGTCGGGAACTTCGAAATCTAGCCTATTCAATTAATTATGAAAATGGAAGTAGGTGTGAAAGAAGGGGAAGGACAAAGCAACGGCTTAGGAAGGGAGGTAGGTGAGGTAGTCTGGATATCACGGTTTATGATGAACATCAATATTCTCTCATGAAATATTAGGGGGTTAGGGGGTAAGGGGAAGAAAGAGTGCATGAAGGAAGTATGTAATAAAAGGAAGGTAGACATCCTATTGCTTCAGGAGACTAAGCTTACCAAAATGAATATATTTGTGGGGAGCAATTTGTGGGGGAGGAAGCGTTTTGGGTTTAAGCACAAAAATGCAATTGGGAGAGTTGGGGGCATCTTAATTGTGTGGAATAAAGAAAAAGTGAAGGTTGTTGATTATAGAATTGGTGATTTCTCGGTTTCTATCAGGTGTGTATCGTGTGAAGATTCTTTTGAATGGGTCTGTATTGCAGTTTATGGTCCCATTGAGCAGTCAAGAAGGGAGCAGTTCTGGGATGAACTTAATAATATAAAGAGGGCTTGGGATTTTCCTTGGTGTGTAGGTAGGGACTTCAACATCATCAGGTACCCAGGTGAGAAGTTGGGAGACATTGGCATATCCAACCACATGAAGAAATTCTTGGACCTTATTCAATATCACTACCTGCATGACCTATTGTTGGAAGGGGCTAGTTACACTTGGTCTAATCACTGAGACATCCTGGCCATGAGCAGGTTGGATCGATTCTTGATATGCCCAAGGTGGAAAGATCATTTTCCGAGAGCCAAGCAACTTGCACTCCCAAACCCCATATCAGACCACACTCCGATCATTCTCACAAATGAGAAGAAAGTGAAGGGTCCATCGCTGTTTAGATTTGAAGCAATGTGGATGGAGTTCCCAAATTTTAAGTAGAAGGTGAGGGAGTGGTGGGGTTCCTTTAGATTCTTAGGTACTGCAAGTTTTGTTTTTGGGTAGAAGCTTAAGGCTCTAAAGGAGAACATCAAGATTTGGAATATTGTTGAATTTGGCAAAATTGAAGCCCGCAAGAATCATTGTTTACAAATCTTGAAGGAGTTGAGTTTAAAAGAGGAGCAAGTAGGTTTAACCCAAGTAGAAAAGGAGCTCAGAGATGAAAAGGAGTTTATAGACCGAGTATATATGGAGGAGATAAGCTGGAGACAAAAATCCAAGGTTACATTGTTGAGGCAGGGGGATAATAACACAAGATATTTCCATAAGATGGCAAGCATTAGAACTAAACGAAACGGCATTGAGAAGTTATGGGTTAATAGGCAGTGCATTGAAGAACATATGCCTCTTGTGAATCACATAATCAATTATTATCAAACTCTGTACAGGGAACCCTTCAGTTATAGGCCTAAGTTAAATGGCCTTTCATTTAAGAGTATTCCAAGAGAAAAGCAAGTTTGTCTTGAGTCTCCTTTTCAAACCAAAGAGGTGGTGGCTGCCCTCAAGAGTTTAAAAGATGAGAGGGCACCAGGCCTCGATAGCTTTCCTTCAAAGTTTTATATTGATTTTTGGGATATCATCAGTCTTGACGTTATGGACGTCTTAGGTGAATTTCACGAGAATGCATCATGGTGCCGTAGTTTGAGCGCCTCATTCATATCCCTTATTCCAAAAAAAATTGGAGCAGTGGATATTAAAGATTATAGACCGATAAGTCTAGTGGGAAACATGTATAAACTTTTAGCAAAAGTGTTGGCTCGTAGGATGGAGGAGGTTCTGGGTGAAGTGGTGGCAGGTAAATTGGAGCTTTTTGGATAGAGTTTTAGAGAGGATGGGGTTTGGTAGAAAGTGGAGAAATTGGATGCAAGTGTGTATATCTTCGGTCTCCTCTATTTTGATTAACGGGACCTCGGAAGGTTTTTTTAAAAGCAGTCGAGGATTGAGACAAGGTGACCCCCTCTCTCCTCCTCTCTTCATCTTGGTAATCGAGGCCTTAAATAGGCAAATTGTAAAAGCAGAATAAGTTGGATTACTTGAAGGGTGGCAGATGGCATTGAATGGGCCGAAGATCTCGATCTTGCAGTTTGCAGATGATATGCTATTATTCCTTAAGGCGGAAGTTGAGCAGATTCGAATCCTTCGCAGCATTCTCCTACTTTTCAAAGCAGCATCCGAACTGAAGGTCAACTTGGGCAAAAGCTCTATTATTGGTGTTGGTGATTGTATTAATCTTGACGAAATGGCGGCCACTATGGGCTGTCAGGTGGGAAACTTTTTGCTTACGTATCTAGGCCTCCCCTTAGGAGCTAAGTACAAGTCGAAAGAGATTTGGAACTCGGTGATTGAAAAGTTTGAGAAAAGACTGACAGCATGAAAAGGTATATACTTATCTAAAGGGGGCAAAGTCACGATGTTGAAGAGTGTTCTCTCAAATCTCCCAGTGCATTTTCTATCATTGTTCTTTATTCCGAAAAAAGTCTTTGATAGGTTAGAACAGATTCACCGTAACGTTTTATGGGACACCCAAGAGGGGAATAAAAAGTTGCATTTAGTGGGGTGAAATCAAGTTTGTTGGCCAGTGGAGCAAGGGGGTTTGGGCATTCGCTCAATCAAGTGGATGAATCAAGCTATGTTGGGAAAATGGTTATGAAGGTTTTCAAATGAGAAGAACAATTTGTGGAGGAAGGTGATAGTAGCAAAATATGGGACTAGAGAGTTGGGGGTGGGATAGCGGCAATCCTTAAGGGGCTTATAGCACTGGAGTTTGGAAAGGAATTGCTAAGGGATACGAGGTGTTTTAGAACAACATTAGCTTTGCGGTTGGGAGAGGTGACCAAGTTAAATTCTAGAAGGATAGATGGTGCACTGAAGTGCCTTTGGAATCAGTTTTCCCCTCAATATTTCAGCTGGCTAGGAGGAAAGACAGTTTGGTTCAGCATCATTATTTTCAATACGCATACATGATTAATTGGAACTTGCACCTCAGAAGAGATTTGAACGATTGAGAGATTGGTCCTGTGGCTGAGTTAATGGAAGTGTTAAAGAATGTCTTAGAGGATAGTTCTGTTGAGGACATGAGAATATGGAGGGGAGATCCCTGGGGGCTGTTCTCGGTATCATCTTTTTATAAAGTGCTAAGTCATGGGATTTTAACCCAATGTCTAGCAGACTTTCTTTGGGACTCTAAAGTCCCAACTAGAGTGGCTTTCTTTGTGTGGGTGCTTTTTCATGCCAAACCTCCCACTCAAGATCTTCTAAAATCTAGGGGGATGCAATTAGTAAACCGGTGTAGTCTTTGTTTAATGGAGGAAGAGTCCTGTGATCATCTATTCCTACATTGTAAGGTTACCTTCAGGATTTGGGGAAGCTATTTGAGAAGACTTCGGAAGCATTGGGTCCATCCATGTTCGGTTCCAACCTTTATTTAGGAGTGGAGTTAAGGCAGACTTGGGTTTCTCTCAGCGTGGCTTGAAGATATGGAGGCGCCTCCCATTTGCAGTGTGCTGGTGTTTATGGCATGAGAGGAATTTGCAAATCTTTAAGATCAGTTTTCTTCTTTGGAAGTGATCTTAAGGAGTATTGACTCCAGTTTGTTTGCTTGGTGTTCCCCGTCCCCTTCTTTTTCAAACTTGAAATATCACGAGTGGGTATTTGATTGGGAATCTCTTGTTTTTTTGTAGCTGATTCCTTATTCTGGGTCTTGTATCTCTCATGCAGTGACCCTTGTTGGGTCCTTTATTAATACAATATTTTACTTTACCTATAAAAAAAAAAAAAAAGTTATCAAGACTTGAATTTAGCACTTAAAGTAGCCCTAAAATAAGAGGAAATAGATAATAGAATCACAGAAATTTAGTTTGAAAGAATATAGAATAAAAAGAAGAAAAAAATATGGGAAAATGCCCAAAAAGGGTATTTCAGTAATTTTAGACAAAAAGTCCGAAAATTACCAAAATGCCCCTTTGCCACTTCAAAAAATTATGAAAATTTTATGGTCGTTTTTAACATGCGTCAGGGTCCTACAGTTAAAATTTCCTGAAATTTCGATAAGATTTGATAGGTCAAATAAAAGAATATCAGAAAAGTGACGGTTCTTTAATGGAGGTTTCAAGAGAATGAAGAAAAAAAAGAAGAAAAAGAAGAATATGACAGAAATAATGAGAAGAGAATAGTATAGAAAGAAAGAGAAAATTATGAAAAAATTAAGAGATAAAGAAAAAGAATAGAGATATATCTTGGAGGAGAGACGGGAGCTTGCGGCTACACCTATGGAAGAAGAATAAAGAGGGAAGACCCATGAATAGCATCAACCCTTGGAGAAGAAGAACATAGCTAC